>QKMV01000599.1:0-20940 GCA_003287335.1 Lednia tumana
AAATGAAATGAGAAATTGCTTCTACATCCTCGCTATACCCAATCCCACGAAACTGAAGACATTTTCTTGATCCTTTTCGGCGTAATCTTTGCGCGCCCATCCTCACGAAATGGCAACGTAACTAATGACAACCGTTATAATTAGTCGAATTGAAGACAGCTAGATATTAATTACCTTTCCCTCCCCCTCCATCAATTCCAATTCTACACGCTCGAGCTTAAAGAAGCGCTCGCCCAATATCTCGTGGAAAATGTTTCAAATCGCGACGACGGAATCTGGATTGGCATCTTATCCAATAAATCGATTTTCAACAATTCACAGAGTTGCTCGAAAACAAACAAAAAAGGCGAACTTCGTCCACCCGCTGCCTAAAACTTGAACACATTAAATCAGAAACGCAGGCAAAGTTGGCGGAAGTTTTGCTCATGGTTTCATCGGACAAACAAACAACGCAGTTTGCGTGGTCACTGTGCTGATGATGAGACAGAAAACCCTCGGTTATTTTATATTAGATCAATGGTAGCACTAGCTTCACTTAATTAAAGCGAGCAGATATCCGTCCACCGCTTGGCGTCTGCATTTTCACGTTTTCTCCGAGATTATCTGGCGCTGAGGACGGGAAAACCGTTATTGCTATTTGCTATATTCATTCGAAGGTCGGAACTCGGAAAATTAGAAATTGGAGAATCAAAGACAGTCCCATTCCTTTTTTGATGAAGAAATGTAATTAAGAAATAAGAACTTCCCTGGAGTTCTGTGTCAGGTTTTAGCTCTTGCCTGCCGACCGCTAACACTACACATTTTGAATACGTTGTCGCAATAAAAGGAAACGCGGTGTCCAGTGTTACGTAATTGGACGAACATAAAAGCAGAATATAATTACAGCCGAGTAACTCGTATTTCAGTCTAGTGTGGACACTCGGCCGAACTCGCAATAAGGCGAGTACAAAAAGCACTTGGCAAACTGGCGATGATTAAACCGCGATCACACACATCAGTGGATTCATGATTAACAAGCTGAAGTATCGCACTGTGTAGAGACTAGAGAGAGCGTTGAATCAAACGGCAAGCCTGAATCCCAATCTCCACACGGCCACTGCTAATTGGCAAAACTATTGATATGGTGGGCGAACATCATCAATGGCAAATAGCAATCTGCCTGTGCAAAACAAGAAACATTTTCGCGCGTTCGAAGCGTTGTTTGAATTGATCTACGTATCGCGAAAACGAATCGCCGAGCGCGACGTTTCATCGCTGGTCTGTTTAACGAGACAAGTTGGGTGACAATTCGTATGCCTCGACGCCAACATTCATTCCGAGCTAATATTGTTATGCGCCCACTTCACAATTATCTCGCTAGAAAAAGTTTATCAACTTTCGTGCAAACGGATCTTTGATGGTGGGGCGACATGCAAATATTCGCGAGAGATTCGCGCTATAAATAAAAGCACTGTGTGAATAAATTTGGAGCCATTAAACCGTTTGCCATTCCGCGGCGCAATCAAGTGCATGCTGTAAATAATTTACAAAAGAATGCGGATGGATGAACACAATGATCCGAACAAGATTTCATCTTGAGCGGAAACAAAAAGAAATTAACCCATAGATTCTCCATACATTTTGTTGTTGTTTTGAGTCACATCTTAATCTGCATTTTATACGTCAGCACAATCACCACCAATTATGCTAGCCACCAAGTTTTTCTTATTAATATTTCTTGTTTTAATCTTTGAACTAAGAAACCCTTCCTTCCAGTGTGCGGGCTGTATCTGAATAGGGTGCCTCAATAGCGGCCAGTTGACTCTTAATTAAATAACTAACTACATTTTCGATATAAATACAAATTAAGACAAGGAAACACAACAAATAACCAATTATACGCGATAAGATAATGACACTACTGTCAACAAAACAAATATACTTTGCCAACATTTAAATATAAACAAAAGTCTGCAACAATATTGACAAAATCAGTATTATATTAAATTTTCCCCAGCTCCTTACCCTTTGAGCCTTTAGTGCTATAAATGTGCTAAATTTAGCCCGCTCCAAGATGCTCCAGTTTGTGTAAACATCGCTACGTGACATTTGGCCGAGCTCGGAAACCCACCCAGTGACAGTACACATGTGTGCTGGCGATCACCATCTGATACGTTCGGTCCCGTTCAGCCTTGTTTACCATCCACTGCTGTCTGTGACTCGACAGCGATCGAGCGATGCCGATTTCCTTGTTTCCCTGCACGTAAGCCATCGCACATTCTATTTTAAATCGAAAGTGTACGCTTCGCTTTTCATGTTTACAGCAACCGCAACACATCGGGAGGGAGGCGAGGTTACTGAAACTATGAACTCAACGAAAGTCCGTTGTGATTTCCTCGAAGTTCCTCAAAAATTGATTCCATTGTTGGTTTGCCAATAAACAACCCACATTGTTTTCAGTAGTGGTCGGCAAATTGCCATTTTGTAATGGTTGATAGGGGACGTTAAAAAGAGAGTAGGTAAACCCCGTATGTGTTTGCACAATTACGGCAAAAACACGTGAAACGATAAATCATCTCGAATCCCGACCCACGTAAAACCAGCCTAGCTTTAAACCGCGCCTCGGACTACCAGTTCAGGTGAGGATTACATTTTATGACAGATGGAAATTCAGATTCTTCGGGATTACTTTTCAGGTAGCTGAATAAAACGCGAAATAAAAGCCACCGCTCGCATTCCTAGCACTATAATTTCAAAAGCAACTCTCGACAAAAATGTCGATTCAATTGCGAACAGTAAATAATTGAAAACCACAAATATGGTAACAGATGGTAAAGAAGGAAAAGCGAGTTCTATGACGCCATGAGATTTTATGTAGCACATTCTTATAAAACGGAGAGCGGCCTTACATTATTTTTATTGTTTTACTAAACTCCCTTTCCAACACAAAATGTTGGGTGGCGTGTAAAAGTGCACTTGAGCTTAAAAACAAAACGGTTGTTTTATAAAACAAGGGCTACCATATACCATATGGGAACTCAGTGACAATTGAGTCATTAAGCAATTGATTGGTTGAGCTCCATTTTAAATTAAACTTTGCCGAGACCAAATGAAAATCTGGTTAGGAAAATAGCCTACTATTTGAGTCTCGGATGGGATTTTATACTACCCGTACTAATTCGACGTTCGTACGATTTCGGCTCAATTCACAATACTGTTATGGTTGATGCGTCGTGAAGCTGGCTTTTTTGTCGGATTTGAATTAGTGGAAGCAAACTTAGTTACTCAGAGCATTAGCCGTTTGTTTCGTAGAACGGAGTTGTTTTTTGTTTGCATTTCCATTTTTTCCATCAATGCAAGCGAGTACCCCCAACCTCTCTTTTGACAGGTCACCGACAGCGGTGTAACGACTCTCCAATTACAAATAAACTACAACCAATGACTAATCAAACTACTATACCAACAATAGTTGGTTCAAATGAACTACCACTAAAATATGAAGCAAGCAATGCAGCGCATTCGAAAAAATATGAAGCGGAAATATGTTGTGTGGCAGTGTGATGGAGAGCGATCATTCAACCATGTTTAAAAATCTTGAACGGACTGTAGAGCGCGCTTTTATCTAGTCTAGAACAGACTGTAGGAAGTTAACACACCTATCTGCTGATATGGTTGCGCGCTATGCGATCCATCGTCCGCTGACCTACGAGCTGGCTGTACCATGAGTATGTATATTACTGACCAGCTCAGCGGTTTAATTTGCGATATGATTATTTAATTATAACTCAACTGTATCTCGACTAAAAAGTGTGAGAATTCCAAATTTTCTGGAGAGTTGAGTGATGGCTGTCAAAAGCGAGGCTGCGTATCAGTCGACAATGTCCCGCGTTGTCTTAATTTGTAAGTTTGAGGTAAAATAAATCATAATAGGAAAAATAGTTACGCCTTCTTCATTCCATCGGCACGACAACAGTATAGGACATACAGTAAAAAATGGAAAAGCACCCAAGTTTTCGATAAGTCCGTGCCATCCCTGCATAAACGCACATTTGTATAAATACACCATTTGCCGGTTGTGAATCAACATTATTCTGCATTAACAGCAAGAAAAGTGGACCACGGGTCGACCGCCGAACGGAGGAAAATCGATGTCTCCGGAGCTCAGCAGCTCGCGGCTCCAAAGTTCTGTATGCAAGTCCTGCTGGGAATAAGTGGGAATACTGGAATACGAGAATGATATGTCATCGTTTCGTCGGACGAAAAACGACACTAGCTACACCTCGTTTTTCTATTTGCCACGGCGCAAGTCTTGAATACAAATTATCTATCTATCGCGCACTGTGTACTATATTTTCTTGAATAAAAGTGAGAGCATTTTATCACCTGCAGAGACGGATTGAATCGTGCAAGAAATGTATATCTCTTTTTATCAGGCCATGCATGCTGCATAATGCAATGCAATAATGCAATTGTGCCTCGATCTATTCACTATGTTTGGAGTAAACCAACTGTCCACCGGCTTTCAATTGCGAAGACGAAGCGCCCATTTTGAATGTCTATACATTTTTTCCAAACATAAATCCCCGTCAGCACTTCGCTTAGTGCATCATCAGTATCAGCACTTTGGCAAGGATTGGAGAACACGTCGCAACATTTGAATTTGAGTTTTCAACAAGAGACAACACGACCTGCGCAAGACATCGACACCGCAAGACGCCAGAATCTCTTGACAGGTATCTATGCTAAGGGTATATAGCCCTCAGCCTACACTTAGGCTAGGTTATGTCGCGGAGCTACTTGCTAATTCATAAGACGCTTGCGACTTGCGAGTGTGCACATGGAGGTGGTTACTGGATTGTATAACAACCTGTTGGAAAGGCCGTGTCGAGTGCATATTGCACGTCTGGTTCCATGCACGCCATGCTATGCCATGCCACGAGGAGTGAGGACAATATACAAACAAGTGTGCAGCCCACGTATCACGGTATCACCTCCAACCAAAGCCCAACCAAACGCCAACGTTATCGGTTGCCTGTGATCGCTGGCCAATTATTTATCACGACCAGGGGTCACGCATGGCCCGTGAACATCCGCTCGACCGCGCCAAATCCTCCTTGCGAACGGCTGTTTGCTTTCGCATTATTTGGGAATTTATGGGAATTTAATAACAGTTTCAATAAAGTATGCTATCGGGGTTCGGATATCGGAAATAAAAATTGGGAATATAAACTGTAATGTATGTGTTGGTGCTGGTGATAAAGAGGATATGGACGTGTATTTCTTCGGCGCTTTGCGCTAAAAAAGCGAACCGCGAAAGAATTTAGATGCTGGGCGAATGGGAATCTGATACGATTTACACATTCCTAGGCAAGCCGAAATCTCGATCGATGAGGTGGTAGGTACGTGGGTTTTCTCCAAACTGTGAGTGAGGAGAGGAACTAGAGGGAAAATTGACGGTAACTGTGAGAAAAGAAAATCTATTTCCTTGCGGACTTGGACCTCTTTTAGTTGGAGAAATAAATTTCAATAACAGTCAGAATAATCTCCGCCAGAGAGATTTGATTTTAATAAATCACATGGGCAACCTCAACAGTAACTTTGTAAAACCTTGCCATCTTGGCTCCTTCTCAAGAAAAACTAAAAAACTAAAAAGCACGTACTTGGATGTTATCGTAAAAAGCATTCACAAAAGAAACAGACAGTTTGCTAACGACAAAGAAGTGACCAAAGTTTTATATTTACAAATTTTCTATCGGGGGAGCATCATCAGACAATTCACATGAGTCAACGTCGACTTTCATTAGGCACTGACAAACTTTCGATGCTTCCACGTTTTTCTAAGAACGATGGTATCGGGTTTATTAACCGCTACAGAGGACGTTCACAACCCACACAGTTTATCATTTCTCATTTTGGGCGTGTGCCGAAAATACCTACCAAGTAGAAGTACCAACCATTACAACTTACATCACTGAATTGCATCGGCGGCAGAGTAGAAAAATTGACGCCCATTTATCATAACAATTTACAGCCACACATGAGATGCATCCCAATTTCGCGTGGTAAACTTTTCACGAACTGAGAAGGGATAAATATGATCACGACGGCAAGTGAATATTTTATCGTACGGGTGTGTTTTCAATATTAGGTTCCTCTTCCTCTAGGTAATACTAATATACAACATGAGGAAAAACTGCTCGCGAAGTTCCGAAGCGTCTTGAATATTATTACATCACATTTGTGAAAGTCTATTCCGCAACAACTATTTGGGGTCCTATCAGCCAGAATGTAGTAGGATTCAGGTTTAATAAAAACATGCCAATGTTGAAAATAAAAGTAGTTATATACATTCTCCATATCGTAAGCCTGGATTCGCGAGACTGCTGCGAGTTTTGAGTCCCAAGTTGTTTCCAAGGAGGAAGTATCGAGGGATAAGTTTTACACGACGGTCCATTCGCATGGAAATGAATGGACGCCCGAAAGTTTGGTCCACACTTTGATAGCGCCATGCATTTGGAGTTGGTGAGCTATTGTGTTGGCGAACCAGCTTTCGAATGCGTGGGCTGGTTAAAATATTCACGGGCACGTCTCGCTCGCTTGGACTAACCTGCCGCAGTAGCTGGATTTATGAGCTCACAGCACCAAGGATGTGATCTCTGCTAGACACAGACCGGCGTTTATGCTCGGCTCGCATGAATATGATTAAAAATAGCATCGTGTCGCGAGCGTAAATCTTTTTTAAATCTTGCAAAGCTGGTGAGAGGTACAATTTCAACGCCCGTATGAGAGGTGCGAGAACAATTTCAATTCTTCGCAAGGAATATTTTCAAAGATCTCTGATGAGAAAAGAAGGAAAATTTTTAAATCATTTCCTATGAAGGAAAAATCTATTTCAATCGTGCTCCGAGAGGGGGAACAACTTTAACCCTTTTCCAAGGCAAGATGGAATAATTTAAGCCTTTCTCCTAGAGAAGGACCAATGTCAACTCTTTGTCGAGAGATGGAACACTTTTCAACCCTTTTATGAGAGAAGGAACAAATTCAACTCTTTGCTGAGAGAAGAAACAATTCCAACCCTTTGCCGAGAAAAGGAACCATTTCAACCCTTGTACGAGAGAAGAACGATGTCAGCCCTTTTCCGAAAAAGGGAAAATTTTCAACCCTTGGCCAAGAGGAAGAACGATTCCAACCCTTGTACGAGAGAAGGAACAATTTCAACCCTTTTCTGAGAAAGGGTACAATTTTAATCCCTTTTTCGAAGGAAGGGACGATTTCAACTATTCTCTTTCCTCGGAGATAAGAAGAAACAATATCAACTATTTCTGGAGAGGAGAAGAACAATTCCAATGCTCTTCTGAGAGGAAAACAGTACCAATGTCACATCAACCACGAGAGCAGATACGTTAAAGTCAAGGCCAAGTGTAACACGATAATGCTGACACTGCTGATAATGCTGACACTGCCACGTTGCTGCAGTTTGTTATTGGCTGCGTCGTTTAACCAACTTTTCGTCATCTCAATAGGTTGAGGAACAACATCAATTGCCCTGGAAGAACAGGAATCATTTCTCCGCATCACTCGTCGCATGCTCTTCGCCTGATACCGACGTCAAATCACCTTCGGCAATCGGAATTGTGATCGGAATGACAAGTTTTCAGTCCGGCGGTAGTATTTGCCGAATTAGGTATACATATTAGGTTATTTGTATTAGGTATACATTTAATAGCGCTTTTGAGAATCTAAAGTTGATTCTAGCAACTTTCAACAACAATTCTCCCTTCGCAACTACAACGTGTAATAAAACCCCAAAAACGCTAACCCGCCCATGTCTTAAAACTTGCAGCATAACCAAAAAAGCAGCGAGTTGTCGTCGACCAAGTTGTTTGCAAATCAATAGCGTATAAAGAAAGATAACTCAGTATATTTTCTGACATGTGACGTGTCTAGTGCTTCACTTGTGCCAATTGATGCACTCGAAGTGCTTTTAAAATTTTAATTCGCTGAGAGTTATGGCCGTATGTATAAAGAGAAGACAACAAGAAGCTGTTTGACGGTCTACTGACTAACCATGAAGATGATGCCGCTAGTTGGCATTCTGTTTCAATTTCAATGGCCAAGTCTTCAAGCTTGTACCACAATCTAATTAGATGGCCACTGCTAATGGCTTGACGGCATTTCCAAGTTTCGCTCGTTGCGAAACACACAAACACAACCCCAGACTAGAGCTCTGCTGGAGTTTCAAGCAAAACACGCTGCTAAAGTTCATAGTACCTACAACTTTACACGAATACCGGCCGAGCAAAATCCGAAGAGAATAATGAAGCCATTTAAAAAGCGTATCACATTCTCCGACGTAGGCACCAATTAAAGCACAACGTCTTATCACGAGTGGTACAAAGACAAAATTAAGCAAGCTTATAAATGTAAAATGTTAATTTCCCTCTTTACATTTTAGCTGAAGTCTAATCCTGCAAGCAATTACGTAATGCCGGTGTACAGACCGCGACGTCGATAATAAAATTCCATCCCCTAATTTTCAATTCTCTTCAATTTCGGAATCGTCGGAAAGTTTCTGCTTGATTGAAGTGAAGGGTTTGCCTCATCTAATACCAGCTGACACGGAGATGTAGCAAGACGATCAACAAGAGCATGGCATATTATTAGACGAAATTGCTTGCCAAGATATCTAATATAAAAGAATATTACGATTTACGAAGATGACAATAAATATAAAAAGCTTTCACCACCTCATTATCTTTTAATATACGGCGAAGCTATCCGCTTATTAATCGAAATATTCTTGGATGCGATTTGGTAGTTTGCTTATACCTACTCGAAGAGAGGAGATGGTATCGAAAATCAATACCTACCCCAACAAGTAACCTCTTCGGCACACCAGCCTTGTAAGTTGCAACGACCTAATCTAATGTATAACGAACGAGCTAATGGAAGTCACTCACTCAGCCCTTGTAAAGTAAAGTCAACAACAATCAATATCCAGCGTTGATTACGTTTGAAGAAGACTCGAGTAAAATTGAAATTGTATTACCTTTTTGTTTTCTATCTACTAGACACGCTGCCTTGTCTTACACACACAAGGTACCAAAACAACCGTTTACCATTATGGTGCATTCCGTGTGGCGGTTTGGATCTATGTTTCTATAAAAACTATCGAGGAAGTCCATACCGAGGAATTGTATTCTCCGCAATCTGCCGTGATATCATCTCTTCTGCATCGGAATCAACAAAGCCACTAATGGTATAAAGATTGATTTTTTCTTCAGTTTGACCCAAGCTAAGTTCAGAATTTTCGCCCCCGAGCTGAGAGTAGAATTAGCCCTCTCGTATATGAATTATTCAAACAGCGATTAAATAACTAATCAAAAATGCACGGTGCACCCTACACAGTCTTTCGCCTACTAATGTACCTACCTACTATGTTCCCTGACCATTTCCCTTGCCATTTCCCATTGTGATGGTGTGTGTAAAGTACACATTTCGGATCGCAGCTCGTCGGTTTCGTCTCTACATCTAAACACGGAATGGTCCGCGCGTTAATTTTATTGTCCGGACGAAAGTTTTCATTACTACTTTTGTTCCACTTCACTTCCATCGTCTCTAAAACATTTTTATTTCACATTCCTTTTAGATCTTGCGTTGAAATGATATAGCGTCACAGGTAAGCAATTCAAATATCAAAATTATTTTCCTCACAAGAAGAAAAAAGAACCCCTTTACATTTCCATACTGTTCCAGATATTATACACCATTAAAGATCCATTTCCCAGTAGCGCAGAACAGAAGAATGATTATCATCAATCACAGCAAGTCCAACTAACTTTTTGCGCTCGAATTTTTGTTGCATCGAGCGTCGTTTGGCCTCTCAAACGTAAACCGCGTACAATGACCCGTTTTGATTCACTTTCAGACTGAAATCTACATGCGTCATAATATTTATAATTAGTCGTGAATGTCATTACTGTTTCTCTCCAAGATATCTACGAATACATGCAGATAATGTGACGGTTTTAGACACTCGCATAGAAGTACGGCTCTCTGAAGGAAAAACCATCCCTCTTAGTTTTCCAGCAAATTTAGCTCGTTTAGAGGGTTTACTTTTAGGGAGCCGAAAGCTGTTAAAGATTTAGACTTGTTTAGCCAGCTCACAAATCCGTGCAGCCGTAAAAGAACCCTCGGTCTTTCTGTCTCGGGTAAAAAAGATTCCCATGTCACAGCATGTAACTACAATGCCGAACTACAGTGACTTATAATGGAATGCTAAATACGAAATCACAATACAAAAGCAGACTATTTTAATTTCGGGTTGTAGTACTAAAATTATTTGTTCAGCTTGCAAACAAATTTACTCTGCTCTCCATGGAACCACGAACATAGAGCGGAGGTAATTAAAGTAAACATCGTTTCATTATTCCGTTCCAAACTCCGGCGAGATTCCTAGACATAAAGGAATGATCCTTATGAGCCGCTTTTATTAAATCGAAGTGCATAGAAATCGGTGCGGCTGACCCACTTTACCAACAAGTGTGATACTCGCCGAATATTATGCAGGCCCGTGGTATTATTGTACGGGAAATGGGAACTGTAGTTTCAGCCGAAACATATCGCGGAAAATAAAGAAACGTCCTCGCGGTATATAAAGTAATAAATTATCGGAGGTAAAAAAGATATTTTCATTTTTCGGCAATCCTAGCACGATTATAGTAGGAACACGGGTGGAATGAGTTCGGCTGCAGCGTCGGCGACAGCGAACACATTTAATTAAAAATTGTATCATGGTCGAGCGGGTTGGTGTAATCATCACCCCTAGCTCGCGCTCTGGCCGCGACCCACCTCGGCATGCCTTAAGTACACCACCCTAATTTAGGGTACACCGTTCGCTCTTTAACAGGGGGTTGTTTTTTCATACGCTATCTTTACGGCTGCAGTAGCACTAGCGGTAGCAGCTGTTCAAACGAAACAAACATGAAACGGGCCGCATTCAACACCAACTTCAATCTAGTCGCACCACGCGCGAATTGAGATCACAATCGGCGGCGAAAAGATAGAAGGAGCCATTAACCTGACCTCTGAATAATGTACGACTGATCAAGCGCCAGTGTACTTTCGTGTTCCATTTCATTGCGTCAAAATGCTCAACTGTCGTGCGGAGTTGCGACTCGGACGAGAAGAATACAACACCGAGTGAAGCGAGGAAGACAAGGAAGAACAGGGTTAGAATCCATGGTCTCAGCAACCCCTTGAAAAGCTCATAAATATTCAAACCCTTAACCTTTGAAACATGCAACGCGCGAAAAGTTGCGAACTTCTTTTGCACGCAATTCCTACATAATAGTCGTGTGGGCTGGCCATATTGATTATGCAGCTCGGTCGTGGTAGGCGATCGCATTACGGTACATATTAGATAGTGGTGCAGAGAGATACTGCTTCATTCTGATGACAGCTTGTCAGGCTTTCGCAGACATCTCATCTGGCTTTCAAGAAAATCGTAAACGGACTTGGTTTTCTCAATGTTTCACTGCGGCAATAAAACGTGCTTTTTTTTTGCTTGTGTTTTTCTTTCACGATATAATATATAGTATACCAAAATGAGAGACGTTAACTTAAGTGCTCCTCTATTTTTGAGTGCGCCGCGGCAAGAGAACCGGGCCCCCGAAAAGTTCACACAGAGCGGAAAGGAAACTAGTAGTTTTTCATTCTGGTCTCATTCCACGATAGGAAATTGGTTGAAGTCCATCAATCAGTTTGGCAGCTCAGCACCACTCGGCAGATCATGAAATCGCGTGTGCGGAGCGACCCGTCCATGCACTACACACGAATCGACTGTGAAACTGGAACACAGTGTTTTATAGTAGCAGCGTTGCGAAACGAATATCACCCGGCCAGAATTGTGGAAACCCTGTCCATTTCCATTCGCCTTTCCGAATGAATTTCCATACCGTACCGAGCGCACTGGCTAGTTCATGCAGACATTTTGACATGCTGCCGCACAGCATAGCCAATAACACATGACCTAATTTATACGTAAGGTGACATTTCCTCTACCCTTCCCATCTGTGTGATTTACGCGACCGTATCAGTCTGAGAAGAACAAGGCAAGCAAAATGTCATGGCTAAGGACGGGGCTGTAGGGTGGGATCTAGGTACGTGCCAGGGCCTTGGGAGTATAATTTCATTTCCAAGTGCTAAAACAAGCGCGCGGTGGAACTTTTGGTACTACGACGCGTACATGCAATGGGTAATAAGAGTCGGATTTCAAACTTTGTTTTACAGCGCTTTTCTTTGGAGTGTAATTTTAAATACGCAGAGCATGGCGAACTAGGTTATATTTGCCATCACAAATCGTAAAGTGCACGATACAAAGTATGATGCAAAGCCAGTGTTATGATCAATAGTTGACCAATAGCGCGTGAACGAGCACTGACCGATTTGAAACATGAATTTAGGTCCACGAGAAACAACTGAAACACGAAAGTGAGTGATTCAATGCCGATCGGAAGGCTGGCTGGGGTAATCAATGACTCACATGCAATTGTTGGCTGGTTTTCATGCACTCTTATCTAGAAACACGTTGATACCCACACATTTTTAACAGCCCGCTGTTTATTTACAATAGGCAAAGGTGTTTAATGCTCGGAGTGCATGCATTAAACTCGTGCCAAGGCAATGAATAATTTAAGTCACTATCTTTCTGAAGTTGCAATTTGATGAAAATTTCTGATAAGCATTGATCGAGTGGGAAATGTTATCTGGTAAGCTCGCAGCGGCAAATTGAAAAGTGAAATGAAAATTCATTAGCTTTACTTTTCTTCAGCGTGCATTCGGATCTGACATCGACAATAATGAGAAAATCGTTAACGTCGAATTAACTACGAGGGATGTTGTAAACGCAAGCAATTAACGGAAAGAAAATCGAAAGCTGGCAATAGCTCACCTCTTCAACTTCTCTCGTAAACTTGACGGGTCGTAGGTAGTAGAGCAGCACACACACGTGGATAAAGTTGATGCACACGAACAGCGAGTTCCAGATGAACGCGTCGAGGTAACACTCGACCGTCCAACCCCACAGCGCGAAGAAAGCGCACCCTATCAGCAGAGTGCACCTCAAGTACAGTATGCCGTACATGCCGTTGGGCGCCAAGTACGAGAGGAAGAAGAAAATGTTCGCCAGTTGGAAATAACAGTGATTGAACTGTCCCCACTGCGTGCAATACGAGGTAACACCAAACACCGAAGACATGAAAGACACGTTGTTCGTGATGTTTTCCCAGTCATCAGGCTGCATCACTCCCTGCATCCTGTCCAGACTGTTGCCGACTACCATAGTGGCAGTGTGGTTCAGGACTGTCGGCAAGCTCCCACTCCCGCTCGCGTTGGTCATCGCCGTCGCCGCCGCCGAGCTAGCTGGCATCCACGCTCCATCTGTGCTGGCGGTGCCGACGCCGCTGCCCTCGGCCAATGCGACGGCGAAGGCACAGAACAATGACATCTATTTCGTGCGGGACACCTTCCTCCGTGTCGGTGCGGCGGGAGATTGGACGCCTTGTCACTATCATACGTGTGACGGTAGAGTCGATTCGACGCCTTAAAATAGGTCAAGCGGATCTTGATCTGTCAGATACTGAAAATTAAGAGAGATAAAGAGGAATACGATTAGGTGGGTACATTTGGGGGGCGGGTGGGTGGGAGGCTATTTGAACTGTCCGATCGCGAATTGCTTTTTGGCGGAAGCTTGCCATTCTGTTTGACGGATACGATGATATAGATAGGTTACCCTTTGGAGTTTCCCAGGATAGCGTTTGGTTAGCAACAGAATTCATTTTTTTAGGGTTGACAGGAATGCGAGGAAAAAAAATCTCCGCGCTACCTAAATAAAATAAAACTTGTTTCTACCCAAGAACGATCTCTACTTCCTAGCCTAATTCTAGATCTAGTACACGATCTTCTATAATTTAGAAAACCTACCCTTATTACAAGCTACCAGTCCTCTTTGTTGTCTAGACCGGTTTTGCCAGGGGCGATTTCTTTCCCTCGTCTAATGAATGAAACCTTTCAAAATAATTACTCGATAGCGTTTTAATCATTTTGTAACCTACATCTGCTTCCCTAAACGGCGAGCATGCATCACACAGATGGCCAAACTAGGCGCAAAAACAAAATCAATATCCCGACTTACCAGCGCCAATATGAATGTTGAGATATTCGCAACCGCCACGATTGTTACAATGTCAGTAGCATTTAAAAATAGCAATACGCTTCGAAAATCGGAGAAAAAAATTAAGCAGAACTCATATGCCAATTTAAAAAAAAATACAATAAAAAACGCGGGTGAGTATGCTAACACATCGCTGAAACTGACAGCGAGTTCCGGCATCTAGTTCGGCGCTCTCTCCTGCTTGCACTGAGCGTGCACTGAGCTCGCTCGGCGCTCGGCTCACGGCGTTCACGGCAAACGGCCCCGCGGATCCATTTCGGAAAATGGGGGTTTTCTTTGCAACGCCATCTTGCGGCGAGTCGTGCATCGAGTGGCGGAGCAGGCAGCTCGGCGATGGTGGAAGAGCGAACTGAGCGGCCCCGCTTGATTTTCAAAACGTCCGCCGACCCGATCGAGCGCCGCGTCGCGTCAGACTCGTTGCGAGTTGGCATAATCAATTATCGCGATTACCACGTACGAGAAAAAGTTGGTCATCACATTTCCATTTCGTGACTAGCACACACACACGTGGCTTGTTAGTGAATGAGGGAATTATGAATTTACTAAAGCGATATAATTACCGATTTTATCGCGACATCAATCGCGAGTAGGTCTAGTAATTATTCGCAGCACGCAACACGCGTATAATATAGTACTACAAAAAACGTCGCGTGAATTATTTTTACCTGCGAGTGAAATCCCCGAGGTTTACGTGTTTGATTAATGCATGCTTTCAAAAATTGGAGCAGAAAATGGAAAACGCGGAGCTGACAGTCTGTCACGTTATAAAATAATTAGGTTGTCAAGACGTGAAAAATTAAACGGCTACATAAAGGATGGAGACAGGGAAACACGATCATTTCTTTACGGTCTGATCGCAGAGATGCATTTCATTACGAATAGCTTGACGTGTGCTGTTTTCTTGGTTAGTTAAATGAGTAGATATCTCAATCAGAGCCTTCCAGTCACACATTAATATCGTAAAATCTTTTTGCAGGGATTTCTGATTCGGCTGGAAATAGCTAGGGCTGAGCCCCCCTCATATTTCGCTTCTCACGGAATCGGCTCGCAGCCGGCAGGCCGGAGCAAGTACTTCCAATACGCGAACGTACCAAGCAAGGGCGCGTACAACTTTGGGTTCAATCGGGGCAAGGCCGAGCATTCGATTTCCAGGCACGAGCAATCTCGGGGCGGCAGCTTCCGATCAAAGGTGAGATCTACGCGTCTGCGACACGCATTACACTGACCAGTGGACACATAAACCTTACGCATCTTGTGCGACGTGGTTCGTAAATCATTAGCGGTGGGGCTCCTTTTTGAAATTATGTGTGGTGTTTACCGATGCATTTTATTACCAACTGGCCCTTGTGGCACCGGTCTATTGGCGTCGGTGAATGATGGTGGTGATGCAAGTGACGATGAACCTAACAGGGAAGAGGGGAAACCTGCTGCCGGAATGTAGCCTACTCCTGTCAAAAAGCACCAAGGGGACCACCGCTAACGTCTCTTCTGAAGGACGGTCCAACTCGAACAGCAGCGGACTCCTCCACTAATCCGTGCTGTCAGTAGAGGTTGATTGAAAAACGAATGATTACCACCTTAAAACTCACCAACGTCTCTCCTTAAAAGAACTATATATTCGTATGAATGCACCTCCCTTCCAACCTCTGACCCAGTGCAATGTTGCTTAACTTCGGAAAACTAACGAGAGCGCGGGTGTTTCCGACATGCCAAACCGTTCGATGGAGGCGTTTCGCAAACAACCACCGGAATGCATGTTTCATTAATTCTCAAATTCAGTCGGGGAATGTACAAACTAATATACGAACAAACTCATGTGCGCTTCGAATATATCGGCTTCCTCAAAGTTGACGTGAACAATGTAGTCATGAGCCAACTCCATTTGCGTCACTGACCGTCGGATATGATGCGATCATCCCGGCCACTCGACGTCCAAATGGATCGAAATGTCGCATGGCTATTTCCTCTTCCGCCTGTGTCGAATTTAAAAAAACCTTACTTAACAGTCTGTAATTGTGTGGGAAACAAACGAACCCTTCGACCGTCGACTTAATTTGCCTCTACCCGGCCGGGCCCAGCAGTGCGCATAGCTAGCCGTATAGCAGTTAGAGTTTGAACAAGTGTTAGCATATTTCATTGAAGATTTATTTAAATACTTAGTCTGTACATGGCCACGGTAGATGGGCAAACAGTTGAGCTAATCTGGCGTGGCCTTTGATTGGGAACTTCCCTTATTTATCCTATGCAGCAAATTGCTTGGAGTTCTAGGTTACCCTTTGAGTCTATGTTATTCCGTCTCGGAGCGGAAATATTTAAACTGCTCGCGTTCAGTTTGAATAAAAAACAAAAGAGAAACAGCAAACAAATGTTGAACTACACCAATCGATTAAATCAACTGTTAATATTTAATAAACGGTCCAATAATGCACAATTGTTTCCTACAGATTTCAACACGTATGCATATAAATTCATTAGATCAGGCTGTTACATATAAAGCTGATGTGTGCTGCGACATGTGAATGCTATAAAATGAATAATGTATCGGCTAAATAGGCTGCGTTATTAAAGGGGGCAACTCCACGTTTGTGATAGGGGTGTTAACTAGGTATAATTATGATCGCAGCTATCGCCGTCGCATGACTATACGCCTGTCATGCAGCCTTATCGCGATGCTTTGTTTCTGGAGCATCTCACATCTAAATGTTCACAACTAATTCACACCCGTTTGTATTGTCATCTGAGGCCAGTGGACACTATCATTTAATTAGTTTCATGTCACTTGATTATATATTCAAAAGTGTAACGGCAGCGTTTCGGTACTTGAACAGGAAAATTGGTATTAATGGTATTATTATAGGCGGCATATACGAGAGCGACGAAACGAGCTTTGCTCTAGCTAATTCGAATTGTGCCTTCTGAAGACTAACGACTGTCTTGAGATATTAATTATCCAAATCGTGAAGAGTCCCACCTCTGTTATGCCGTGTACCTACATTCCAGCTCGTATATATCTGACATTTTATTGATCCTGTCTGGAGAAACGTTTTCCCAAGGTATGATTGCTTATTTAGCTCCGTTTTAGGTGAAATGGAACGACAACAAAGGGAGTTCGGGAGAGCAGTATTGGGAATACAACCACAAAGATGAAGGAGACGGTGGCTGGAACAAGGGCTTCTACCATCCGGCCAAAGGATACCATGGTGGCATCCAGAACGGCCATCAGCAGTGGGCGAGCTTGCCGAAAGGCATGGATGATTCCAACTTCGAGGGTTTCGGCTATCACCCAAGTGGAGTGGGTTTAAAAACGTTCGAGATACCACCCTGGATGAAAGGCTTTGTAAATACAGGTTACCCTAATTGGGCAGACAGCAGTAATTTGAAGCCCCTGGCCAATATGTACGGTCAAAATATGTTCGGTCACGGAGGCAACCATAATTTGCATGGTGGAAATGGAAACTATGGAGGAAGCTATGTAAGTAGTTCAGCGGATGCCAAGCCAGGATTTTCGTTCCATTCCGAAGATCCTTATCAGCATCCCGGACCGAGCTATATATCTGCGTCGCTACCGTTTTCCGGAGGAAGTATAGGAACACAAGTTCGGGATGAGAACTATAAACAGATTGGAGAGACTTTTCCAGAGTCTGAGGGCGCTTTAAAAGGCAATCAATTCCGAGAGGAAGCTAATGGGAATCATCCTTATAACTTCGATAATCCGACGATGAGTTACGATTCCGCCTCCGAAGGAAATATGCATCAATATGGTGGGTACAATAAGGAATACCATCCTCCTCGCGAGATATTGTACGCAAGTGATGAAAAGCGCGAAACACCCTCGACTCAGAGCGGACGTGTAGGCCCTGGGAGCATGACGGAAGTGCTCTTCGCGCCACCGCACAATCAGCAAGTCAATAGTGAGGAGCAGAAAGTTGTGGAGTCCGTAGAAATGGTGGCCAAAAAAACAGAAATGAATACTGGCAGAGCAAGTGTTGGTCCTTACATTTAGTGTAGTGATGGGAAGTTCACCCAGAAATGCTTTGCACGGTGCTTGTGTGTGTATAACACGAGGCTTCATTTTAAAACATATCAAACTGTATTTACTTTCCATGTCCAAAATAATAAACGTCAAATTGATTGATCGCATTAATTGCAGTTTGCATTTTGGTGTTTGCATGCAGCAAGAAGTCAAACGCACGCGATGCAAACAATGTTTGTATTTCATTTCGGTTTTTACAAATAGCAAAATAATGAAACTCTCTCTCGTTTGTTGTTCTTTACACAGAGATTCACACTCGAATCGTGTCGGCTAGCCGAATCAAATGCCATCAAAAAGCTGCATTAGATTCGACCTCCGACCTTTCAAATAAACTGTTTATAAAATAAAATCAATTACGCTTAAAATGAATAAAACATTTTACAACCCTTTCTAGTGCTACGTGCCACTTAATTCAAGTAATCCCCTAGCTAGCTAAATTACTTCCAAGTTGTTCTAGTAGCGCTTCTATTATTAAATAAGAAAGCCCGCAGGTATTGACAGATGAATCAATTTACAAGCACTCCAATGAGTATTGGACCAACACAACAAATTGTGTTTGAACAATCCTCCGGAGGACCATGGAGATGGTCAGTACGGGTTGTGCCCCTTTAAAAAGGTCAGGCAGCCGGAGCAATTGGGAAATTGGGTGCTTTAATGGAGAGTAATGAATGATTGAACGCGACGGTGGTTGAAGTTATCCTAAGTATACGCTCTTCGTAGAAGGAGGGGTTGGGACCGAGAAAAATATTAGCGTCGGTACAAAGTGCGAGATCGCGTTATTGTCATTTTCGTGCAATTGCAGCTGTTTAGGTGGAGGTATTCGTAACAGCTGTATAATGACATTTTATGACGAAGTATATATTATATTACATTGAAATCGATTGGCAAATAATTATAAGTAAAATATATCAATTATTTTTGATAGAGCGGTGCAGGAAAGTCAATTATCATATTATAGGTTACCGAAAAAACTGATTTACGAAATGGCGTTGAATGCTAATAGATCCCCGAAAACTTTCCCAAAGCTTCGTAAACAGCATAGTTTACTCCCTCAAACCCCTCAAACTCCCAAAACCTCTATTTTAATCTCGGCCGTCGTATTTAGACCCCCCCCCCCCCTTTTTAGCTGTAATTTAGGGTTCATGTCCACCTTTTAGTTACACATTAACCACTGGAGCCAGGTAAGAGTGTAAAAAATGTATCATATATTGGTTGTAAATCCCCGCGTGTGTGAGATGCCACAAAAATACATTCTGGCAGGTTCCAACAAATCCATCGACATCTCTCTGGAATCACACAACGCATTCGACACCTCTCGCATCTTCAATTAAACAGATATTTACTGGTGTTTTTAATTTATCAAATAGCATATAATTTCATGAAACCTTTAACAAAAACTCATGTTCAATGCCATTCCTCCCAACCCCCAAAAAAGAGCAAAAACCAAATGTATAGCGGTGATATGAGTGACTTTTCAATTTTGATCCCTCGTTTTCCCAAGCATTTGATTCTAAGATGATATCATTTCTAGAATGTTCACTGTACCTCAGGCGTCCTTCACCACGTGCCCATAATGAGCCACTCCGCCAACGTAGTTTGCCAAGGTGGTCGGGGTCGCCGTGTCTCCCTCACAACCTGTCGACAGACAACGCATAGTGGTTTGTGCAGCGAGCACGCGGCCATTTGTGCCCTTTCTTTGCGTGCTGCACACACGCGGTTTCACCGTCACACGCCCGTGATAAGTAAACGAAGCAAGAAAAACCGAAGGCCTATGTAAATATGTCATCCATCTCGTATTGACTCGAGAAGAAGTTAATGGCTTCGACAAAGCCCGAAAGAAGCGGTTAAAATAGCACCAGGCATTCCAGGCCTCTGGGTAAACAATGTGTAAATTTAGAGGAAATAATACAGTGAAAGAAGAGAAATCGACAAGAATACTTTTTTTTTAGTTGATAGTTTCATTTTTTAAACGTTAAATGGATTGACGTGGTATTTATTATTAGAAATTAAATTTACTCGCGTCATAACTATAGTGTCAGACTCATTTGAGAGTCCCAAATAAGTTAAGGGAGTGCTACATGAAAATATCAAGGGGGTGGAATATTATAACAAACATCTCCACCGAGCAGCTCAATGTTTTATTTCCCACGATCCGGGCTCCATCTAACGAATTTTGTGTCGTCTTGTTTAGCAAAACACGAAACTGGCGCACTTGGCGACGAGAGTTGCCTATTAGCAGTAGCGTAGCAACCACAAGCCCGGGCACTTCGCTGACGGTTCGGCCCACTTGAGAAGACGAGGAAAAAGGAAAAGTTTACCCTGCAGAGTTCCGATAACAATAACATTTCTCGAGACTTGTGCTAAAGTCGAGAAACCAGAAGCGAAAATCGTTTTGTTTTGTTTTGCCACCGTTACAACAGAAAAAGAGTAGCAGCGACGATGGAAAAATGTCAAAACACAGAGTCGGATCTCAACAAGAGAGTTGGTAGACGCTGTTACGTGGTCGCCCGGTCGACCTTTGGAAATGAGAAAAGTGACACTTCGCGGCGACATCTGGTCGGGCGTTTCGATCAGAACGTAATTGAGATGCCATCTTCACACACTGAAGACTCTTGTACTTTTTAAAAAAACTGTTAATAACTGGGTTAAAATGCTGAAAACTTAACTGAAACTAAACTGGCAGTTTAGTTTCAGT
>QKMV01000600.1:0-20935 GCA_003287335.1 Lednia tumana
TAAATATAATTTTGCAAAATTATATTTACTCATGTAATATTATATTATAGAGCACCATTGATCGAAAGTCAGTTTTTATTCACGCGAAGGCTAGCTCCAAATATTTGATTGATATCTGACGACAAACGTTATTCACTTTAGGGTGAACATTCGACAGACAGTTTCTAAAATCGAGAATCTGCTCAATTCACAGCTTGGAAGCAAATAATTATTTGTTGCGAGTATTGAACAGTAAAAAACCGCCTGAGATTTGTAAACGAATATGCACGCTTCAACGTTTTATTATTGATCTGGAGTCAGAAGTTCTGCTGTGTACAAGATTGCGAGCTGATGCGGAAGGAAGATAATAGATTCCCGACGTACTCAATCAATATGCCTTGTTGTTGAAACTAACATTCCCTATAAAGTTCACCGCAAACATGATTGTAGTCCATGTACTGTATATTAGTTTGGTCAACGTATATAAACCAAACAAAGCTGGCTACGCTACCCATCAGTTCTGAGTAATTATTTGAAACTTAGTCTTGGACATGGCCAAACCGAATTTAACAAGTAAATGCAAAGTTAGCAATGATTTGAACTAATTTTAACTTTCAGCCCGGTTATATCTTCTACTTTCCCGTCTCAGTTAAAATGTAAACTGAAATTATTAGTGAAAACGAAGTCAATGCAAATAATGGAGCCCTGTGGTACGAGATTTTATACGGCAACGACGTTTAATTTGGCCCATGTCTCACACCCTTTTTGTGACACCTATTCGAGAAAATCGTTAAGATAAAGTCTTATACCAACCAAACCTTTTTTAATTAAAAATGTGCTCAAACATTTCATTCTAACGCAATCAAAGCCCACAAATGCTGTGCAAGAAAAAATGTCAATGAGAGCCTAAGCGCTAATTCTCAGCCACCCCAAAATGCAATAAACGAGGCTAGGTTTTCTTTAAGACCCATTCTCGCTGTTCGCTTTTCCCTGATGCAAATAGCTTATCTACCCTTTTCATAGCACCAATAAGAATATTTAAACCAACCCCTCTTTGGCTTGGGTAGGGGTGGTTTCCTACCGCCTTCTTTGCAAGCTACGAACTCTTTATTTATTATTTTACATGGACGACCCAAATTCACCCCGCCGGTGCTCTCCAGTTTGTTACCCAGATGCTATTTGTGTAGTTTCTGCCCGCGGCCAGTTAATACACTAAACGCTGCTGCTTGTTCTATCTCCGTGGGGTAAAAACGAGAAAAATACCGAAACTGATATAAAATAAAGGTACGGCAAATAAAAGTATAAATCATAAAAGGAATTAGAGCATGCCTTTGGGTGGATCATTAGACCCAAATGTAATCCTATAACATAATATTTCAATCACAACTTCTAAATTTTACTAAAATTTAATCTTCGTTCACCTTTCTCGAATGTAATTATTTAAAAGACTGCACCGGGATCCAAAATTTCCCCTTGTACGTTGAATTCATGGCTATGAGGTCGACATGAATCACAAGAGTTTGGAAGCCTGTGCATTTTAGTTTTTCATTGCAGTCAGAACATAAGTTTTTAGGTGGGTGAACGATCTAAAACAGCTCAATAAGCTAATCTAAATCAGCTTCTATGGGAAAGTATTTTAAAATCGATAGTACAAGTTTGAATATACCTAGTAAAATTTCGTTCTTTTCCCTTGCGGCATTGCTGCCTAGATTTTTGGGGTGCACACAATTTTATTGATGGTTTAGAAGCTCGTGTGTGCTGGAACATATAGATACACAAAATCTTCTTCTTCTTCCATTTCCTTTACCATTGAACATCTATTCTCACTAAGATACGGCTAAAACTCCTATACTTGTGCCAACATTAGGATCAAACTTAGAAATATATGACTGCACCCTCTTTTGAGAGCTTCGCTACATCAATATTGACGCATTTTGAAGAGTTTTCACTTATATACTCATGGGTTATTTAATCAAATGCTAAAATATGAGTCATATCAACAATCTGTCTGCATATTGGTATCACTCACGCGAGGCTGTTTGCCTAAGGGGGCGTGGTTCTATGCCTTCTATACCAGTCAAGGTGTACTTTCATTTATGGAAAATTGATTTGGTACGTAGGTGCCCATTAGGACACCCTGCCATTATTGTTTGGATATAATTGATTTTACATTAGGTTAGAGTATGTGAGGGGATTTTTGCTTTTTGACCGGAAAACTTTTTACTGCTTATTCTGAAAGCATGAACGAACTGTT
Source organism: Lednia tumana (assembly GCA_003287335.1). Taxonomy (NCBI): domain Eukaryota; kingdom Metazoa; phylum Arthropoda; class Insecta; order Plecoptera; family Nemouridae; genus Lednia; species Lednia tumana. The sequence continues at coordinate 2,234 of QKMV01000600.1, forward strand.
GTTTGAAACGGCTAATTCTTATTTATTGAATTTCTATTTATTTCACTCCTGAAATAGAGTATAAGTTCGAAGAAAGTGACTTCAATCTGTTCTGTGGACATAATTAATAGGCGCAGCTACGTGACACTATTTCATGTATGGAGTAATTATTATTATAGGTGTGTAGCAAGTTTAACAAATGACAGAGTGCCGCCAGTTAACGAGCTGCCCCATGCTAAGCGCTCATCGACGTGCAAATGGAGCGCCCTGCTGGAGCACTGAGCAGAAGAAGGGGCGTATAATGCACATTAAGTTCCTTTCAGTTTCCATTTCTCCTTACACAAAATATACAAATGAGTTCAGCCGCCATTTTAAGTTCAAGTTGATATATGAACGCTATAACTCTTAAAATACATCAGCATTAACGCATATGCAACGTGTTATATAAGCCAATATATGGTGCTGAATGGCAGCGCTTCTCGCGTCGTTTCATTTTGTAAATGTCTCTTTTTTTATTGCACAGTCTTCTCGAAATATTTCAGGTTAATTGAATACGTGCACCCGCCACCTAAAAATCATTCAAACACTCGTGTTTTAGACCCGACTCCGGTATGACCGAGTAGATCAAAATGCAAGAGAGTTAAGAGCGAGGGAGTCAGACAGCAAACAGGCACTTACACAGAGAACTACTTGGCAAGAAGCACTAAAAATTAACGCCAATAATCTGGTAATGAGCGCAAACATCTGTAAACTTTAAGAGAAAAGGCAAAGATGGGTGGAATGAGTTGCGTGATAAATAAATAAAGAATGGAATGCCATGACAGAACAGTAGTATCTTGAAAGGAGGATTAAAACAAAATGGGTGACTTTATTTCTTGAAGAGAACGGACGTGGAATGGAATATAAAAAGGGCCAAAAATGAATACATTGAATGTGGCGTCGATGTTTTCAGTGTAATTGGATGAGCTTAGCGAGCCAAGCGAGCTGAGGGAAGACTTTAATTGGCCTACCCGTAGAAAAAGTAGATTTGTTTTTTGTGTGTGTGTTCGTTCGCGCTTTGCAGACCAAACGCATTAACAGATTTCATGAAACTTTTAAGAAACCTTCAAAATCTTTGCTGAAATTTTGAGCGCAAAACATGAAATATTTCGTCTGAAATTCGCATTTCTGTAAATTTTTGTTAATTTTATCGACTTTTTCCCGTTTGTTTGCTGTCTTCAAGTCAAATGGCTTCGTTGAATTGAATTTAATTTACATGGTACATTTTCTCTAGAATTGATAAAAATTTGAGAGCAATCGGTTCAGCCGTGTAATTCTAATAAATCGCGTTTTTGTAATTTTACAGATTGAATAAAACTTTTTCACGTTCTAGTAGCCAAAATTCTCAGCAGAATGAACTGTCAACGCATGTTGAATGTGTTTTAACCAAAGCCGTGGAAATTTTTGAGCACAATCAGTCACTAATCAAAATCACTAGTTAACTAGTAATCACTAGTTAAATCAATATATTTTGAGATGTTTATGAACAATATCTAGTTTATCCCCTGCATCGTTTCAATGCGTTTTTCTTAGCAACCTATCATGGAGAAAAAAATAGGGACTGAGAAAATAACCATTTACAGAGGCAGTAAAGAAGGGAAGGGAACGTTACGTATTTCTTTCGTGGATGTGTATCTCTTGAAGTGTTGCAAATAATGCCACGCTCATCCAACAACGCGACTGTCTAGTATCTTACCCATGCCTGTACCGCAAGTGCTGTAGTGTGTTTCGAGTTGTTTCCAATAACTGTGATAGTCAGTGACCCAAGCAAGCAATCAATGACCCATTCGAAAAGCACCCTCAGCCAGAATGCCAGCCGAGAGATTCATTATTTAGCGATTAATCTGTTTGGGGTTACTTTTAGAATCAAGTGGAATGATATATCAGGCTCAATATCTATCAAGAAGATGGCATATGGCTACAATTGGATTAGATGACCTTGTGAAATTCAGATCTTTCCGTAATTGAGAGAAATAAATTTAATTTTTGGAAAAGTTTTCTTTGAATTCTGTGTTTGTGCTCAAGATGACATCTCTTACTTCACAGGAAAAAAACATATTTTTCCTTGACCTACGTATGTCCTACATGGTCAATGTAACATGAGGCTATAGTGAACTGTAGGCCACTTGCAATATGCCATTGCAGAGACGATTAAAATTTGTTTGACAATGCATTTCTTATGGGAATACGGTTTAATGTAGCCTTATTGACTCTGGATTAAGCCTTTTTGCAAGTCGTCTATTGGCTCGGAAAATAAACGCGTGGGGTTACGCGCCAATGGACCACTAGCGTTCCAGAGGCGATCAACATTGGGGGATTTTGAACGCCATAAGAAAAGCATTGTCCCCCAACGTTGATTGACTGTGGAATTCCTTGATCACAAGTCGTCCATTAGCATTGTGACCACCAAGGCAAGTGATTGTCTCGGAGCCGATTATTGAGAAGATGGTGCACATGATATAGACATTTCTCACCTTCATTGTAAGCAACAACGTTGTGATACTTTAAACAAAAGCCGAGCTAAACAAACACGTTCCTATAAATGTAAATGACGGTGGTGAATTTGTAGAGGTGGAAACGGTACCTAAACGTACGGCTTCTTAGACTACAATTCCCGTCTGGTGGTGGCACAATCAGCTCTCAGCCCCTTATATGTCAAATAAAAAGATACAAATTATACGATTTCACTAATCGTTCATCTGGGTTTATTATAGTTAGCCATTTATGTTGAGATTTCCCATTCTTACTTCACGCCCCCTTGGGGTTTCAATATGCATCATTCACAAGTTACGAACTAAAATTTATGAGCTTATGATTGATATAGTCAGGATTTTCACTTAAGCCGTTCTAAATTAAGCCAAATATAACCAGATGTGGGTGTGTGCATTTTTTTTCCAAGTTTCTGTTATGCCTCCGTGTGGGTTAGGGGTGGTAGCGATAAGCGTGAGGAATTCGAATTGAGAGTATGGGGAGCGTTGAAATGTTTTCAAAGTTAGAACTCTGAGCAAATAAAAACCAATTTACTTGGGCAGGGAAAATCAGAAGACATGGCTGTGCATTGCAGTATCACACAACTTAAGACACAAACTTTTTTTTGTCGAGAAACCGATATAGATAATCTCTAGTTAGGCCCTCGGAATGGAGTCTGTGTTGTGTTTGGAGCACGGAACGAAAGCTGGAGAGACTAATGCGAGGAAATGGTAACAACAATCTTTTTGTTCATTAGATATTTATAGAAGACACGATACAGACTTTAAGTTTAATCTGAGCCAGTCCATTGGGGTGGATCAGCACACAATTGTACCAAAGTGTGCATTATCTTCAATTATAGTAGCTCTGACTCTAAGTAAACTTAATTTATTTAATTAGTTTCTTCAAAACAATTGACAACTCTCTTGAAACTGTAATATAATCAGCCAAACTGCACTGACTTAAACTGTCTAACTTAATGAAAGCTGCCTTCAACTTTGTTTCACTTTGCCCACGATTCGTGTAGATTTTCCCCATATTCCAGGTTTCAGCCCCAAGCAATTGTTGATAACTAAAGATGTAAAGAGCTAGTTGAGATGGATGAGCATCTCAATTGTTTGTCAGCGTCTGTTCTGTGTACCAGTAATTTGAAGTACAAATAGGTTTACATAGCCTGTGTGAATGTATAATTCATGCATAGATAGGCAGTCGGAAAACCTCTCGGTTGTCTTCGGTTCAGCATCTATATTGAAGTTTTCCGAAAATTCAATCGAGACTTGTAAAAGAGTTGGCACACGGCTGATTGAGGTGCTCGAAAATCGAGTGGAAGGTGCGGACTTTGAAGATATTGGCGAAATCCAATCACAGTGATTTCTCTCAACGTGATGGGAAATAAAACGGGAGGGCGAGGACTGCAGCATTACAGCAAGCGTCTTCAAAAATGATATCAACCACTTTACTTGCAAGTTTCCTTTTGATAACAAATTATCTCAATCCACTCTTTGCTCGATTCCATTCGATTTCATTTCATTCGAGTTCTTTCTTTCAATCCCGCGATAGATTTTTCCTTTGACTTTTCTTCGTGCTGGCTGACTTTTCTTTTAAGTCTAAACTCACGGTTCAGCTTTTGTTGTGTAAGATTAAAACTCAATTTAGCTGTGCGTCGCCATCCTTCAACAATTTGATTTGATCGGTCTTGTGGAAAAGTTTACATTTCCTGAATGTGAATCATGTTTGTTTGTTTAGGTACAGAATATCACTTGTACGAAGAACGCCGTTGTTCCAAAATTCCCATATGTAATTTCTTCGGTCCGTTCAACGAGCCCACTGACTGTATTTTCCATTTCACATGACATTCTTTTTCACGTGTTGTGCCTTTACCTTCCTTGCTCCGTTTAGTTTGAAATTAAGTCCCGTTCGCTCTTCTCTCCACTACCAAAAGCTAGGCGTTCATCTCGGTGTGGCCTAGGGGCGGATGTGATAGGTAAACCCTTCCCAAACTTCAACGGGTTCAAATTATATATACTTCATGGGCCGTTCCATCGTCTTCTACTATATACCGGCTTGCGAATGTGGGAGTAGAGAATTTCACGGTACCAAAGATCAAAAAGAGCCAACTGTATTGATATAAATGAAATCAAGAAGCACCTCCTCAAACGGAAAGCTCTGAAAGATCGAGTGGGTTGGTAGGACTGGAAGAGAGTTTCCAGAAAGATAGTGCAAGTGACATCCCCTTGTTACCCTGCGGCTAAAAGAAGTGAGACTCCGATATTATATATAGAGGGTGGTCCGCCCTCATCCATGACTTGCTGTTTCTTGTGTTTCACCCCCAAGGCTACTAACCTTAGATCATTGATGCAAGTAACATAAAGCACGAAAAAAGTTAAATGTGTAGGGAGATGCAAGACGCTCTTCAGCAGAGATACCACGACGTCTCTGTTTCCTGTTGGATGGGAAGCCTATTTATGCAAAAATTACGGCAACCAACCTCAGAAATTATATCCTAGCCGTCACATGAACAGAGAGAGAGAGAGAACATGTCTTCTGATACTCGACCCGAAATTGTCGACCATTATCAGTCACACGCCACCTTCTGGTTTTGTCCAGACTCCGCAGAGTGTAGAAGGAAGGTTACGGATGGCCTTTGGCGAAGTTTCAACGTTTAATTACAAGAAGATTAACGTTAAATTCAAACCTAACTTAATTCTGGGTGGGCCGGGTGCAGTTGACGCGTCTCGGTGCCAGATTAGAGTCGGTTACGACCGACGCCCGAGGCGATGCCGGGCTGTACACACTGCAAGCGTCGCGGCGCCGCGGCCACCGCCGGCAGTACGTGCCATTCGCTGCGTTGACTTCAACCATCAAATCGTACTTTCAGCTTTTGTTGGGCGTTTTAATGCACACGAGCTTTCACTATTTAGGGGCTCAAGAAGGTGTACTCTTCTTAGCGTTGTGTCCGGGTACCGTAGGGGTGAACAATTCAAATGATACGCACAAACTAAAAACGCATATTTCTTTTAATGTGATATGATTTAATAGTGAAGCACTGTGATTTACCATCTTGCGGTCACCGCAAATCAGACAACACGCAGGCTGGCAATGGGTACTTATATACATACACATGATATTTTTTAATCTTTCCTTGCCAATTTTTCAATATTGTATGCCGCCAAGAAACGTTATCTCTGTTGAATGTTGTCTAAAAGCCATAAAGACGCACGAAAGAACCACCGATGGACATATTCCTTGCCTATTATCCGTGGCTATAATACATAATATTAGCTAAACGACCCACCATGAGCCCATCGCAACGCGCAGCCCCTTTATGAGACGTCTCCGCTCGCACTGTCGGCCCCGTGCTATATGGAAAGATATTCTACGATCCACCAGCAATAAAACTCTAATATCTCAGCAAATGGCGAATTCGTTCATAAATTGCCTTTTCGGGGTAAGATCTGTATCATTTACTTTAGATCACGAAATGATTCACATGCTTGATCACAACCCTTTTCAATGAATCAAAAACCCAATAGTAACCCTTGAAATCTTATTGATACTCTATCGTAGACAGGTTGTAGCTTTTTCGCTCGTAGTTACTAACTTAATAACCCTACAATAAATCTCATTTAACACACATATGTTGGGGAACGCAAATGTTCAAAAGACTAAAGAATTACGTGGTTTGTTTCCTGATCAACTCGTCCTGCAACAATGAACGCCTCATTTTCTCCAACAGAACGATGGTATGGAATTACATTTTAGGATGCTAGTTTTCCCTTTGTGTGTTATGTCTGACTCTGCACACGCTTGATTTGCCCTGGGAAATTTAATTAATTTCTTGCACCGAGTAGAGAAGATGAAAACATGAAGAGATCTGATATTGCAATGAAGATTCGAAAGAGTCATTTGGTCATCTGGTTCATTGGTGCATGCATTAACTTGTTGTTAGTTATTCAAGCCAGCAATGATATAGTATTTATTGAGCTGTGATCACGGGTAAATTCTGTACTTTACCAAAAGGTACGTGGTCTGGTGGTTTGATTTGCGTTGCTGAGACGAGAATAATGCTTGCGTGTCACTGAATAATTGCAATGCTTAGTTCAATTGCAAAATTTCTTTTTATTTTCCGCTTTGCACTAGCAAGTACCCGTTAACCATGTGCCGCATGTAGTAGACATTAACCATGTATTCTTATATAGTCTTTGCTTTAGTTAGGAGTGCACGGAATAAGAAGTGATTAGGTTTATCTTTATGCAAATAAATTTTTATTAGACAGGACTCGGATTTCTACCCGTGTTGACTTGGTCGCTGACTCGAGCACAGATATGTGTTGCCAAATACCAAATTGCCTCCCCAACCCATCAATAATAGGTATAGCAATATGGCATGTGAGGGTTGCACTTAGTCTACGAGATATTTTACAAAATTGCCAGACCCATCTTTTCTGATAGATAACATGTCCGGGATGTTAACTTGGAGACTTACAAGTGCGAGGATTAAAACGTTTCAAAAATCCGTGCACTCCTAACTAAAGCAAAGACTATTTGCGAAAGTGAAAATAGAAATTGGTATCGAGCAACATTTTGGCCGCAAGATATAAACAGAAAATTGCGCTACTAGAAAAGATTCCATCTTTGCGGTGTCCGACCCTGGTCGAGGAAAATATTTCCAAATTAAAAAGTAACTGTCGGCGTGATTAATTCTTGTGTTGATCAACGCACAAGCAATTAGCAGTCGCCGATCACGAATGATTTTGGTCGGCTTGATTTGAGCCATTGTTTCAGCCGGCGAATCTCTCGTTGAACGGGTGGGTCACTAATGCAAACTAAATGGAAGCCATGGCTAGCCACAGAGGAACACTGCACACATCCGATCCACACGTGCTAATCCAACTTGGTTTACAGTCGGGATTTGCGTGCAATGGGGTGCGGTGTTTCGAATTGCTGACCAGCCGCGATTACTAATTGATGTCGCGAAATGCTTAAAATGATGAATAGGATCGTATGAGGTACACTAATATAATGGAAAGTACGATTAATCAATTAAGCACAAATAAATTTTGGATTGAACCTTTGTTGTTGGATGCCGAACGGCGCTGAGAATTGATGTACCATTGCGATTTGGGGAATAAAATTGTTACAGTGTGAAAACACTGGGCAAATATGCAGTCAATTCGAAGCGATTTGAACATTTCTTTCCACGTATGCCGATGGAGTCAATAATTTAGTTTGCAGCTGATATTGCTTTATCGATTTCCATTTGAACAAACGAAACAAGATATTGAAGAAGGAATTTAAGTGGCATGTCATTTCTTATAGATACTTCAATTAATATAGACTCGATGAAAAAGTTTTACGCTCAACTTTTAAGATTGTGTTGTGAAAAGTTTTCCTTACAATATCGAAATAAAGATTCTTGTATAGTCCCAGAAAGTAAACTTGTGTTCGGGTATTCATCTAGGGTAGGTTTTTTGTGTTCATGTAAACTGCAAAGAAAAGATGTAAAATTCGTCTTTTAAGTTTTCCAAGACTGTGATGAAAGCGATACAATGCATCAATTATGATGAAGGGTAATTAAATGCCCTATTATAAATTACCCAGTGTGGCAGATTTTCATTATTTGCTGTACCATTGATCACCGAACTATTTTTGCGGCCCAACCAACGTTCTACTTTCCATTTATTTTATTAATTCACAGGTCACGTGTTTTAATGGAGAGTGCAAGAAGTGAAGAAATATGTTTACTAATTTTACTGAACATTAAAATCGTACAGCTTAGAGTTTCCCTATATAGTAGCCATTTTTTAATTTTGTAAGCCTACTAACTGAATTCTGTTCTCAGCCTACTAACTGAATTCTCAGTTGTGACTTTATCAAATTAACGCTAGAATTCATTTTTATTGGAACAAAAAAAACTTATGTGGCGTGACGCCTTGGTAACTCCCACATTCGCGGCTCTTTCGAACATGTGAAAACTCTCAAAGCTTGAGCATTGTATTGGGTGAGGCGATACGCCCTGATAAAATTGTTATGACAAGATGAAATGACAGGTTCGAATTTCGAAAGTTTTTCGCAAGTTTGCGTTGTGTGTCGGGTTGTGTTGCGTTTGCTTGGGTTTGGTTGGGGTTGGGGTTGGGGTTGGGGTTGTTAGTAGCGAGCTAGCCGAGGTAGTAGCCTCGTATGCTTGTGTTGATTTGAAGTGAAGTGAAGGTAACCTCTTGGCAAGTGAGTTATCGTGCCGAGTTTCAGATTCGATTTTAACTCGCAAATGTTTGCGTTTCAGAGATCTCTTACTGTCAGCTTATACAACACTGTCGAAAGGCCGACAACATATTTGTGTTAAAAACGATCTTCTCTAACAGTCAACTGACTCGAGTATAGATTCATATTATCATTATACCTGACAATGGAATTCGAGAGATCGGGAAAGATAGCATGCCAGGAAAATAAAGACGATTTAAGCACATAGTTCAATCGGCTGAAAGCAACTATTATCCTTTAAAAAGCTCAATTTGTATCTGCAAGTCCGGAGGTAGAGTTGAACACTGACGAAATATTGGCCAAGTATCATTGTCTGTCTTTTAGTATGAAGCTTCTTTCCTTACGTAATATTTTTGGACTTATTATAAATCAATTTGTATCTAATGATTGTATAAATTCAGATATACATTCAAGTTGTCAAAACGCAATTCAGCTAAAGTTTATTGACTAGAACGACAACGTAGCTCCTGAAAAGTTGTCATCGATTAAGGACATTCGCATGTCTCCGACTCATTTGCTCCGTCTTTTCCATCACATTTATCCATTACGGGTTCTATGGCTAATTTACATGTTGAGATATTTTGGATAATGCATTTTTAACTTGAAGACTCTGAACCCCGCGAATTGAGACATGTGTATTGACGAAGCCATTTCCAACCAGTCTCGTAACCGCGATGCAGTTTTCCGTATTGTGCAGAATTATTGCTCTCGAGGAAATTCTGTCTCCTTACGACTTGATTGATCACATCACGAATTCTCAAATAAGCACACTAGCTCGAAAGTAAGGTCGTTCTTTAATAATCTACTTCTTTATTCAACCGGATTTGAGTCGAGTCGAGCCGAGCCGAGCCGAGCATCGAAACAGACTTCACGCTCTGATATCTATATTTCATACCCAGTGGGATTTCGTAACTCGCATTTTCGCCGCCGGACACTACAGAAGTTGATGATCTCTGACGAAAACTTTTTGCGGTTTTTGGAGACTGAGCAAAAATACTCTATATATTTGATTTATCAGACGCTTTGCTGACCACGCATTTCCCCCCGTGTCTAATAAAGTGTGTAATTGTCTCTCCAAGGGTATGTGAAGTATTGAGGGTATAACTTTTGGTTTCATTTTTAAAAGGTCAAACTAATAATACCAAATATAAACTGGATAATAACGACTGAATGATTCAATCCACGAAAGTTGAATACACATAGACGAGATACGTAACTTCCCCTTTAAGTCTACTCAAACTCAATGAAGATCTATCTCTTCCATTGTCACTAGAGCACAGTCTATTGCATCCCTCTTCTGACGTTTCTCTGTCTCCCTAACTACCCGTATTTCCCACAAACCTCCACCCATCCATATCCCAAACCGATCCCGCCATGCAAACTACCTAGGCGCCCACGCTCAATGCTAATGAGTCCAGAGAGATCTCAAACTGGAATAACGCGGAGGACTACCTAACGTCCACAACAAGAATATACCAACTTCGTTTCCATTGTCAGCCCGCTCTAGTTTTTTCATTGTTTGAATCAATTTCCATACGTTGATTTGTTTCTTATCGAACAATGACAATCCAGTGACCAGCCCGGGCTCTATTGAAAAACGCGGTACAATTTGTTGACGCCAGCTAACTATTGTTATCTGGAATCTCAACTGGGTTGAAGGAAATACGCTTATATTACATATTTATACATTCTGTTCTGTTTCATTTTTGTGGGTCACGCTGCAGCATCTCTAGCGTGTACTGTGGAATAATTCAGGGATTAGGTTTAGGCAGACCGCAGAGATAATGCAAACTCTGCTCCTCGATAGTAAGCCCGTCTCCTCATCCCCAATAACGCATGAACGATGTTTAAACTCTAGCTATTCATTTTTTCAACCTCTAAACAAATTCACGCCATTTTAAACTTAAAAACCCTACTGCAGTAGCTGCACGCTAGTGTAATTATTCAGTTAGATTGCCTCGAAACTTCACCTACAAAATTGAAGCCCACACTATACCTCAAGAGCACTTCGTCTAACTTTTCAACTGTTTCTGTTAGACTTAAACGCCATGTATTACTCTTGGTGCTATAAATCGGAAACGGTATTAATTTCCACGCTATAGGGCAAACGGCAGTGGAGGTTTTGCTTAGTTTTGATCATATATTTCATCTACAAAGCGCCTTTCCTTCGGCTATGTGCATGTCGTGCCTGCTGAGAGCTGGGGTCGACCACAGACACCGCATTTTAGCTGGTGTGTTGGACACCATGCTTAAGGGCACAAATTAGCCTTGTCATGCCTTTTGACACCTAACCAATGAGAACGTTAACCCATTGCCGACGCACACCTAGAATTACCACACGCAACATATTTTGTGTTGTTAGGCTCTATTTTATTTGGATAAGAACATAAGAACTTTCGTGACAATGGTCTGCTCTAATTGTGGTATTATTTTCCAAAAAAGACTATACAACTAAAAGCAACGACTCAAGCGTGGTTTCAACTGAAGTTGAAGCTGCAAAGAAACAGAAACGGAAAAAATAGTAATTAGCTCGTTTGAAAGCATCTCCTATTTTAGTGCAATGCGAAGCGATGATGACGCAATGATTCGATAAGTTAACATTTTAAAGCGGGCTCTAAAAGCACCATATTCAAAATATACAAATTTGGATGGGCATTCTAGATTATGTGTTTTTTTATAGTGGTGTTTCACGACGCACTGTATTGACAACTGGCCCTGTGGCACTGGTCTATTGGCGTCGGTGAATGATAGGGTGATAATGAGAGTGATGATGAACGTAAAAGGGAGGAGGGAAAACCCGATACCAGCACGTAGCCTTCTGTCAAAAAGCACCAAGGGGACCACCGCTTAACGTCCCTTCCGAAGTACGATACAACTCGAACAGCATGGGATTCTTCCACTAATCCGTACTGTCGAGAGGTTGATGGCAAGGGGAGTGAAGCTGCCCCACTAACTTCAAACCCTCCAGCCTCTCTCCCGAACAGAACAGGACCTTGGTATGAATGGTCACCTATCCAACCTTTGGTCCACCGCAATGTTGCCTAACTTCGATGATCACACGAGAACCGGTGTAACCAACATGCCAAGCCGTTCGGTACATTATGTGTTATAAAGAAATAGAGTATCGCTCTAGGATATTGTTATTGGTTCTATTGGTACTCCATGACTTAATTGATTGCAAAGTGTGGTAAAAAAATTCAGATAAAAAATACCAATTAGTATACATTGTATTAAATATAACGCCACAATGACACAGCCCAGGGAGCGGCATTGTAAAACACACACACACTCATTTTACATTTAGTATGTTCGAAGCTTGGATGGTTGCATAATTGAACACTACATTCGCTTAAACCTTACGAATTTTTCATGACATCAACGTTTTGTTACGCTTGGGATATGACCTTTTGTGGCGGTCTAATTTTTTGTTTGTTGTTTGTGCACATTATGCACATTTGCACATTGTGCTCACTAGTTTTGCGACATGCTCAACATTTTTCCTGTAAATGTAATTGCAAACATACATACCAAGTCTTCCGGCTAAGCTGATTGTGGGTAGATGCTAGTCCAGTTTCAACTTGCATTGACTTCTTGGTCAGAACTCAGACATGCCTGCAAATTGCTGCCAGCTATAAAGCGCAGTCTACCCTGTGATGGAATTCTTGCTTGGAGTGCTACTTGCAATAAGGTTCCTGATAAGCTACAATCTGGGTCTTGACTCGACTAGTTGAAGTGTAACTATATTGTACTGGCATAAACTTGTTGAGAATATCTCTGTTTCCATACTCAGCTCGGTGTTATGGAGTATTACTTAAAGTGCAGCTACTGCTCACAAGCAGCTTCTTTGTTGAGATTTAGATGCAGAGGGTCTGGGATCGGTCTGGACTTACGAGTCTGGAATTTATCAAAATAGTAAAGTTGAGGTGAGACTTGGAAGTTGGGGGCGGAAACTAAAAACACAACGCGCATGAAACGAGTCTTTTGTACGATTCTCATATCAAACATAGCCCGCTCAAACAATTTGTTTGTGTCAAACGCATTACGATTTCTCCGTCAGCGCGCGCCCATGAGGTATTGACATGCATACCAACTGCATACTTCGAATACACCATTTTCATCCCCACTTGATTTTTATCCTGTTTTACTTCACATTTATTCCACTTCCACGCCCTTCGCGTCGATATATTATTGTAGCTGGTCTCCCGTGGCAAAGGATAAAGATTTATTAAAGTAATACTAGCCGTTCGTATTATTTAAGGGCAACTTCTCTTGTAACCGTACACTACTCGCAACTCTTGCATCGTAGCTCACTTTGCTGTATTGTCCTGTTCCCCTTCACTCTGCAGCATTGTCCTCTAGCATCATCCAGCACATCCTCTGGACCTCTCCATTTCCTCTTCCTCTTCGAGAGCAAGAGAGGCTTTCTGTCTGCCCCCGTCTCATCCACGTCCTCATCTTCCATCTCTCTATATACGTTAAATACATCTGGCAGATTGGAAACTCTTTGAAAGTGCCTTGAGCGAAGTTCGATTCGGTCCGGACCTCGCATCATTCACTAACTTTTCCTGCTTGTTCCTTGCATCCCCGACCCCCTTTACACTCAACTCCCGTCGTGTTTCGAGACTTGACGTCCTTCTTACTACCCTAAAGCATACGAGCGCCATTTAGATTTGGGAATTATTAGGCTGCGATCTTTTATGGTCGAGCGCCATTATTTGATCGAAAGGAAAACATTTTAAAAGTCTCGTCGTTCTAGGTTGCGGTTAGAGATAAATTCTCCAACGTTCGGGAGAAAAGCATGACTTCCATATCAGCAGAACATGGCACAGTTATAAATAAATAAATGGACAACAACAGGTAACAAAACATAGGATTGACAGTTCAACGTTCGCATCACATGATATAATTTCGTAACGCGCAAATGCAAATTAACTTATTAACTGGATAATTTAAAATGTGATAATACATTCTCTGACTCTGAAAAGTTTTAAAGTTAAAAAACAAACTTTCTAATTCAAAATGCGAGTTATAATGAAACTCACAATATAAGAAATGGGATTTAGTACCAACCTAGATTTTAAGTTTAAAAAAAACACGGGGGATATAGTTTTAGCGTAGTTTTTATTTAGCTACAATATAGTATAATCCTGACTTTAGCCGCGAGATCTTTTGCGACAAGATCGTCTTTAAAACGAAACTTTCCGCAACGTTTGCATAATCAGGAAGTGCACTTGTGAGAAATACACCTCAACTCTTTGAAGCACCTTTCGCAACTAATCGAATTTCCTCAACTGCCTTCGAACACGCCAAGAACATAATCGTTTTTTACACCCCTTAATTGTTTCCATTAACCATTAGTTGCACTCTAATCCTACGGCAACGTGACACCCCTCGATTAGGCTCAAGCGACGGGCGTCGCGACGCCAAGCGAAGCTCTCCACAGGCTTGTTGTTTTAGATGGAACTTCCGAAAGGAAGCGTTCTGATTGTGTACGAGATGAAGGTCGCTTGGCTCTTATCCACACACACACAAGAGATATTAGCGTCGATTATATTCTCCGTGCTGTGATGTGGTCTCGGGGTGTGTCGCTGCTGCTTTCTTCTACGACTTTGCCAGCTTCTGCCAAAAACCACTTGGATGATGATGCGACGGGTTTTCGGAGGTTGCGGTAAAAACAGATCCTACGCGCTAATACTTTCCGGAGATTTTAAATTAACTTCAGGCTTTCGTGCTTTTCGAGCCTTGATTTTTACAAATCTTCCTAGATATTTTGAAAGAAAAAGACGAACGCTCTTTTTAAAATGAGAAATGAAACATAAAAAGCTGACGAGACCAACTAGCAATTTATATTGATCCGAAGGAAAAATGGTAAAGGGATAAATTTTAATAGACCAGATTCAAAAAGTCACTCCAGAGACGATTAAAATCGTGTGTGTAATGCTTCTTCCATGGGGCTGCATTTCAAAAAGTCCTCATCGCCTCTGAATTAAGCCTTTTTGAATGTTGTCTATTGAAAAAAGGGGACCCGGAAAAAATCACAACTTCCAATGTAATAATCTAGCGAGCTGCTATTCGGGTGGCACGGCCTAGTTTGTTATATTATCATACATATCATGGACTCTTGAATCCAAAGAGTGGAATAAACATCATGGTCTCGTTATACTCGACGTTCTTTCTGTTGACGATGTGGGGTTGTTTTCAGGGCGGACTGATTACGAGCATGTGAAGTGTCTGGTCTATTACGCCAGTTATGCCATACATAAAGAAGCGTAATGGCGGGTTGGCGCAGGCCGCTAGAGGGAGAGACGCCGAGCAAACGGGGGATGCTGGCCACGTGTGACTATGCATGCACTGTGTGCGTGTGCGCGAATAAAAATATTATCTCTGGCTCGAATGTGATGCCTTATGTCTAGCATAGTGAGCCAGATTGTAAAATAGACTTTGTCGAGAAAGCAAGTCGTTTAAAAACAATGGGTGTGATGTGGTTTGTGAACACGGCAGTTAGACAAATGTGAGGATGAAAGTCTGTCTTTTTATTGTTGTGTAAAATGAGCCTTTGCCATTTTTTGTTTTTTTATGACTGCTTCATGTGACCAAGCTTCGTTAAAAATAAATAATATATGTGTATTAATTTCGTTCAAACATTTTTCGGCAAGCCGTATTTCCGAAATTAGGTATAGAATATGACCTTTTGTTTAGCGCCTGTATGTGATTACATGTTTTCGCTTAATTGAATGAGCGTAGCGAGCGAAGTGACGACTTCTTTTCGACTACCCGAAGAAGAAAACGTCTGATGTTGATTTTTTTGTGAGCTGATTCGTGCTCTACAGCTTAACGGCTCGTAGGATTTTAATTTTCAGATAAACTTTAAAGTCTCTCAACTTTGACCCCCTACTTTTTTAGCACAGTCGATCGATTCGACATTTTTTCTAAACTAATCATCTATTTTAACTATTTGTGTACAGTCTAGAGACTAAACGGATGCTTATACCATAGAAAAATTCTTCTATGCTTATACTACAATACAACTTTAAGGTTTTCTCTGCATAATTATAATCTACGACCAATACATATATATATATGAGCGCGTACTGTGTAGTAGTTATCTCATAAATTGGATTTTTATTGGATTCTTTTATTTCAAATGTTCGTTTTCTCACTCTACACGTCACAATTCTCGACCGAATTTGCTGTAACTTGAGACTTAGTTTTAAATTACTGTCGCAAGATGCTGGATCAATTTCATGTCATAATTTTCTTTAGGACAAAATTACCTCTGAGCAGGATAAATCGTTTGAATTTGACAGCTATATATATATATTCAATTGTTTTTATTTCTGACATACTTTTTACGAACTTTCAGACTCCGTGATTTTTTTTCATTTAGGTAGCAAAATTAATCATTCCAGTCTTGCAGAAGTGTCGTATAACTCTGCCGTTATTTTTCGCTTTTAAAGAATACGTCATGGCGAGTCACAGGCGATAATCTAATAGGTTATACAAATCGATTATAATGTGATGACTTCAGGCGACTGAAAAAAGGCTACTTTTCATGTACAGAGCCAGTATTTTTCTTGTGATGCGAGTCTTTTATGGACGTTTATCTATTGAAGTTTGAAAGAAATTCTACGCTCATCCAGCAACGCGTTTATATCATATGCTGCAGCGAAGCCCCAGAAGAACTAAATGTAGCCTACGTCAGTTGATATATTTTGACAATAACTCTAACAATTTACAGCTGAATATCTGGAAAAATTCCATGCAGAAGATGGTTCGGCAAACTTTATGCTTTCAAAAACAAAATTCATAATCGGCAGCAAAATTCTCTACCAGCTTCTCAATCAGGACGCGACGGCGCGTCGGCTCACTATTTGGATTGGTCAGTCACAGTCACTTGGATTCCCGCAATTTATATTGTGAAAGGACGGAATTAGTTGGCACCGCACTGGTCATCTATCAACACATCACCACGCCAACCGAAATCGCGGGGCCATTTCTCCCGGGTGTGATATTTGGAGCTCAAACAATGATGCAAATCATAGTCTGGCTGGATGAATAATGCACGTCATTCTACACATTATCCAGCTTTTGCTGTTGATTGTATGACCTCTGCTTTTGTTTTCCTCGTGTGCGCATCGTGTCTGCCTATGTCCAGTGATTCTGGTGAGTTCCCTTCCTCTCGCGAATGAATATTCATCAGATGACGCTTGATCTTGCTTGGAGCCAGGCTTAGAACCACACGTTTCGTATTTTCTCTTTTCGAAGTTTTAATTAATGTGTGCCTGTGCGGTTTTCAGTTAGTATGACACCTCAGTCTCTCTGTGGCTCTTTTACCAGACCTTGCAGCTTCAATCCCATCAATAATTTCCGTGAGTTCGTTCATTTCTCATTCACTTATTTTTCTAAAACATCGTTAGGCTTGGAATGCTAATTAATATTCGTCGAAAGCAGCCAATTGTGTGTGTGTGTTTGGCCCTGTTTGGCCCTGTTTACACCATCTGGAGTCATGCTATTTTGATGAGAACGAACCATTTCCAACTTATTTATAACAATCCTTGACAGTTCAATTAGCATCATGTGCAGCGCATGCGTGTTGACGCTCTAACGTTATTCACTTCGGCGACATTCCATTTCAAGAGCCTATGAATAATGGGTAATCGTTCAGAGTTCACATCTATTTGCTTTTCTGTCACAAAAAACAAAATACATTTCTACAATAATTTTACTAAAAAAAAAACATGCGGTAGGAACCCCACGGTCCACACAATCTTACAAGCCCTGCGAGTGGGAAAAACTACGAAAAACTCACTGCACACATTTTTCGTCACCACCGTACAAATAGACCACATTCAAAATGTCATTCCAGAGACGATTAAAATCGTGTGTGTAATGCATTTCTTATGGGGTTACATTTTAAAAAGTCCTTATTGACTCTGTATTAAGCCTTTTTGAATGTTGTCTATAGACCACATTCAAAAAGTCATTCCAGAGACGATTATAATCGTGTGTGTAATGCTTTTCTTATGGGGTTACATTTTAAAAAGTCCCTATTGACTCTGGATTAAGCCTTTTTTAATGTCGCCTCTGAAAAGAAACTGCAAATCGGGTGGGTTTTCCCAGTTGCCACTCACCCAGCCTTGAGTGACGTCTAAGAAAAACTGTCAAATTGTACCTCTGTCGGTTGTAGACGGACCTCAGGGTTTGCTATTTTAGATGCGTGCTGGCGTTCAGTGTGCGTGCGATGATTGTGCGTGTGATGATGCGTGACGAGTGCGTAACGCGGACGGTGAGGTGAGCTACGCCCACAGTGTTGTGAGGATCGAGTGGCAAAGACGAGGAACGGATAGGCGTGGGTGGAAGAATTCATGTCAGAGACGACGCGGGGCCGAGAGAAAGACGAACGATCCGTCGCGGGCGGAGTCAACAAGAAACCGAATGACCCAAGACGACGACAACGACGACGACGACGACGACGACGACGACGACGACGACGACGACGACGACGACGACGTCGACGACGACGACCGACGGTGGATATTTGTTCAACCAATAATAATTCAATTCATACCGGCACGTTGTGTCAGATGTGTACGTCAATCGCCAATCGTACTTGGACTTGCGTTCCTCGATTCTCGTCTCCGGGGTTGAAACACAACGAGGATCAAGTCACGTGCCAGTGGTGACGTCGATCCAGTCTGCGTGGTCTTCTCAAGACATCGCTTAAAAAACAGAATGTTTTGGGAAATGAAAGAAAGACGAGGAATAAGATACACTCTATTTCCTGGGAGAGCAAACTTTTCCGCCAGGGAGACGGTGGCAGTTAACACAGGAAGGTATGGCTAGAGAGTCTATTTTGTGAGTGTAACGCAGTATGCTCACTCACAGTATAGACTGTAGTGCAGTTAACACAGGAAGGTATGGCTAGAGAGTCTATTTTGTGAGTGTAACGCAGTAT
>QKMV01000601.1:0-20927 GCA_003287335.1 Lednia tumana
ATTTAGAATTTTCCGACAATTTTCCGGGCTTATTTTTTTTTGTGTGGTTTTAATTAAATCCAATAACATCACTGTACAAAACTTGCGTGAAAATATTAAAAAATCCGAATTTTTAAAAGAACGATTTGACCGGTCCTATCCCCTTAAACTCAGGTGTATTGTGATATTTTAACTTTTTAAACTGAAACCTGAGTTTAACAAAAAGTATCGAAAATAAAATCTAAAAACACATTTAGTCAGATAGCCAGTTGAATAACCAACGGGATGAACCCATTTTTTTTGCAGTTATTAAAATAAACAACACATCGGGTAGGTTTTTCCAGCTGCCACTAGATTCACCTTAATCTGTATCCATTTATTATTAAACCTTGCGTTGCAACTGTTCATGCTAAATGTATGTAAAAACTCGGACTACGGGAAAAAGGGCTTTATAGGCTGTGGACATAATATACACCAAATAAAAATGAAAACGAAATTGAAATGAAAATCTCACCCTAGCATGTCTTTGCGCAGAAGCTTCAGCGGCTGCGTCGGTCCTGCGTAACGCCAGAACACTTTGTCGGCGTTGACTTCGGCGAAAACGAATGCGCTGTCAAATGAACGCTGTACGTCGCCTTGCTTGACGGCGGCTACCGACGCCGGACCGCACCGGTACATGTCGTCGCTGAGCTCCTGAGGAGTGGCGTCGATTGCTTGCCACCCTCCGTATTCGGTGTTCGGAAGGAGGTCGGGTCGCTCCATCCACACTTCGTTCCAAACGTGGAAGTTCCTGAAGTTAACAATAAGTTTTCGATTACGAATGCTGGAACTTTGTTTGAGATGACCACACAAGAACCGTCAAACTGCTGATTCTAGTATGTTCGGAGAATAGTTTAGTAGGGAAACGGGTGGGTCATGTATAGAGGAACGATCTCAGCAGGGAAAATCATGGACATTCATAAAGCAAAAACCTACAAAACTGGGCGTCCACCTACAAGGAATACGCAATCTCAAGTGCTAAACGGTACCGACTAATCTTTCTGTAAAAATAATCGACCAGCATTTTCCACATTGGATTCTGACTAAACGTAAAGTTCCATACATATATGGTGTCTATTTTACTTACCAAATGGAGTCGTTATTGAGCTCTTCCATCACTTCTCCTTCTTGATCGACAAAGTAATCGACTGTCAAACTGTTTTGAGTGTCATGTGCCGATGAAAAAGTGGTGATCGTTCTTGCTGGGATGCCGAGAGTGCGGCAAACTATAAAATAGAGTTAAGATTTACAATAATGCAATACCTTTGATCACCCTTAAGTTAAGAGAAAATGTTCCAGTCACTCGAAAAATGTTCGCTCTCACTCACTTGTGGTCAGAACACCCGAGAAAACCCAGCACTGTCCATACTTGACAGGCTTCTTGTTCTTGTAAAACTGCTGAAGAATCTTCATGCTTCCTATCCAAAGTGTAGGGGCAGTGCCACCTCCGAAGTCGTCGGTCCAGTTGCCCATGACGACGCCGTTGTCATCAGGAGAATTTACCTACAAATCAAAGAAATATATGTTGTTGCAACATCACCGATTAAGAATAATAAATGGGTAACTGCCTCATCACAATACTGTGCAATAAGTATGATAATTATTTGTAATTTACCGCAGCCGACATCGCACGCGAAATCTTGATCGGATCACCGCGGCTATGTAGAGCAACTTTGCCGATGTTTGCAATCAAATAGAGACAGCAGTCCAGGACGTCCTTCTCGTATTGTGAATACTTCCAGACGACTGGTTTCATTCGATTGTATGTTCCGCGCCAGATCAGTCCCGTGTCCTGAAGGACATACTCTTTGCGCTTCTCTTCACCGTCCATGTAGATTTGGTCCTCTGCAGGAAGAAAGGTAATTTATATTAAAGCTAGAATCAGTTTGAGGAAATTTCTGCGAAGAACGATTGACAAAACAATACATCATTACAAAGGCATTTGTTTGGTAGAGATTTTCGCAGCCGTTCCTGGATGATGTCAAGAGTTTCATCAGGCTGGTCAAGCAAGCGCGGAGACGTAATAATATTGCGACGCCAAAAGCGCATGCAATAACGCATTCGTCAATATTAGCTCCCCGTTTGATTAAAAGGGAAAAGGATGTTTTCTAAATTCTGCTACGGTGATCGTCTTCGTAATGGTTATTCACCAGCCCAGATCTATCTATGCAAGGTGTGAATCCTAGTTGCTAAGCAACTGATGACTGACGCTCGTTGATTGTTCATAACAAGGAGTTCGTGGTGACTACCCTAAATACCAAACTGCCCGCTACATGCAGCGAACCCTAAACAGATTACATTCGAGTCGAAACTAAATGTCCAGCCTATATCAAAACGTACGTTTACACCACGCATTGAAGAGGATGTAGATCGGATCCTTGTAGCTGTAACTGATGGCAGCGCCGTCTTTAAGTTTTGTGTCGATATCCATCTTCCAGAGACCAACGACAGCGTCGGCAGCTGCGGAAATCTGCACTGTAAGGAGATTTTCGGTGGTCGACTGTAGAACTGCGTTCCACGCAGTGCCGGACTCGGTCCCCTTAGCTAGGAGGGGCACGCCGATGAGAGTGCCGTGGCCGTAGTTGGGTTTCTCATCGTCTGTAGAAAATAGAAAAACTTCGTTTAGTCTTCAAAAAAATTATTTCACAAACTTCGGAATTTTTTAGTGGACTTCTTAGCATGTTTTCTCTATTTTTAAAACAGTTTTGTTTAAAAACTAGTGCTAGGATTAGAATTTAGTAATGAGTCTAAAGATGTTTATATCGTTTAGTATATCGTACATTGAACGGGACGAGTCAACGATCGTCGCCCATGACCACTGAGGCTGTGAGATAACCCCGACATTAATGAAGTTTTTCGTTTGCCAATAATGAGAGTCGACGATGAACATTATTCAACCCTAAAAGCTTAGCTTATTGCACAAAAGGAGCCTAAATATTGTCATCACCGTACTAGATCAACCATAATAACCATAAGAATAATGTTCAAGAAATTGTTATGTTTAAATACCGGCGACAGTAAAGATGAACGAGATGGCATCTTTATCCGAGCTGTACGACCTGCTGACTGAGATTTGGACGGTGAAAGATTGTCCACGACGCACGACCAGACGAGGATCTTTCTCCCTGGTCATCACGTCGAAGCGGTCCGTGTGGTGCAGTTTCCCATTTTCAGCCAGACACAGGTCCACCTTCTTCACGCTCAGAACCTCCAGCTTTCCGTCGGATTCTACAAAAGAAAACAAATTTGTTCATTTATGTGATTTCTCAAGATAAAGCCATTGCAACTGAAAAGTAGATCCAAATTGATTAAAATGTCAAAAAAAACTGTGTTACAAACTGAGCAAGAATTCTGAAAAGTCCACTGAAAGTTTCCCACCCGTTTCTTGCACGTTCGTGCATGCGAACGTACGGAACTATTAGTGGATTTCCTAGCATTCTTACCTATTTTTTAAAAGTTTTTTGGAAAACTAGTGCTAAATACATGAGCCTAAAGACTGATTTGGTTCTAGTTTTGCAGAATATTTGGAATTGGGGGGAATTGGAATTGGGGGGTGCAGAATACCTGGCTGCCCTCGTGGTTAAGATTGCTAATTCGTCATCAAAAGACTGCAGGATAGCTGTAGAAGCAAAAGAGCTGTAAACATCACTTCATGATGACGCGTGTTTCCTCTGTATGCATAATTACTATGTCTCGTTAATAGATGGCTGATATAGAAATTTGATATCTTTCTAGCTTTTTGCTGTTTAAATCACCCTTGGTTGAAGATGTATCTCCTTTTGAAAAGTTTTAATGAAACTGCCTCCGTTCATTATAGAATCTATCAATGGTGAAGCCAGTGAGTTTCGTACATTGATATACAATCTGTCTATGGCCATGAATTTTCCTAGTTTTCTTTTCATGCCTGCAAGGCAATCATTTTGATTAAATTTATATTCCTTTCTGAAAGCAATTGTAATTTGAGGCAGGCA
The DNA here is from genome assembly GCA_003287335.1 of Lednia tumana. NCBI lineage: Eukaryota > Metazoa > Arthropoda > Insecta > Plecoptera > Nemouridae > Lednia > Lednia tumana. Next base: position 3,990 of record QKMV01000601.1, read on the forward strand.
GCCATATGTGACTGGGATCTATTTAAAGTTGTGTTATTGATGTTTCTTTATTTAGACTCAAACTGGGAAAGGGTGCTGGAGACGAAATAATCATATTGCGTTTGCAAACGTCTCTGCGACACAGATTTACATTTCTTTTCAAACGCTTTCAAACGCTTTTGCTGTCTCGTTATCCAATTTTTCACGTTGGCAGTAAATATGCAGTATACTGTTTCGTTAGCCACCCTGGTCATGAGAGAGCATTTCAAAATTAGTAGGTCTAAAAATAAATTACCACACAGGTTTAAATTCAATTTTGTAGGCTTTGAAAATGATTAATTGATGACTCGATTTCTAATTTTAAATACACAAGTGCACTTCAAATCTCAAAGGGTAAACGTAGGCCCCCCAAACCACTAAATCAATCATTCAGCTAAATACGTAATTGCATTGTTATATTCCCCTTAAATCGTGACATACATCTCTATTCTACCTGAATTTTAATGTTTATACCCATCATCAAACACCTCCTTTACGTGTGCTTCTCCAAGATAATCCTACAATTGCTCAATTCTGCATTTACTACACCACACACAAGAATCACGATGTCTAATACTAGTGGTCCATTTCAAGGGCAGCCCACACAAATTGTAGGTAATCGCAAGATGATGCATTCATCTCTTACTTGTCTTTTGTTACCGTGAACAACGCCTAGCATCCCACCTGAAGATCTCTTGGCATCGAACGGCTTAGCTTGGAGCTCAAAATCATAAATCGAAACATTAAGGGTAATACTAGCGTCTGATAATATTTTGTAACGAGACGATAAGGTGATGTGGTATGAATAAGACAATGATGCGCTTAGTTCGCTTTGCCTGTGGATCAAAATCTTTGTATTGCTCCATAAATGCGACTCGCAGCGAGTTGATTGTCTCAAGTGAAGGTCATGATGAAACCTTCAAATATGAGGTTATTATAGCAAGAGACTCCTTGCCGTTATTCGAGTGACCAGAAGATACATCAAATCGTGAGGCATCGTACAAAGTGTGGAGTAGTTGGCAAGGTGGTGATAACTTGTGGTGAAAATCAGATAACTGCAACGCTGAGTGAATTATCTGCGTTGTTGTAATCCATATATTATGAGTAGGTACTCGTGCATCGAGAATAACAAAGGTGTTAAATGTCAATATTTTGCCGCGTGCATTGCAGCAACGAATTTTACAACATTAACTCAAGATGACGTGTGGAGTTCCAGATAGAAGTTTAAATACTCGTCTTGAAACGGAAATTTAAATATCTTTTTACAAATATGCATGAACGGGTATTTATAGATCCCTGCGAATTCTTTGCCGAATAGCCGAAGGAACGTTAAAAAACTATGCCGTGTCCACCCAACTAAATAAAGAGTCTCGTAATTTTAGTATAGAATCACTTTTTTATGGTATAGGATTTTTGTTATTGTCTGACTTGACGTGCTGAGCACGCATATCATGCACAAGCATTGACTGGGAAACGCATGTAGACCCTTTGCCTCGTGAACCCATAGCCTGAAGTGCATGGAAGCAAACTATGGTCCATCGTTTGCCATTTTAAAAATTCTAAATGTGTTTTTGGGTTCGTAAAACGCAACAAATTAATGATTAATCATTTTTTTAACAAAGAGAATCCAACTCCGGTTCCAAAATTTGCATGATCATATTAAATGACGTGTTGATAATCGTTTGAGAGTTGAGAATTTTGCCACCTACCTTTTCCCACATATTTATAAAGCCATAATATGCATGCTTGGTTTTTGATTTTGAAGGCAAACTTCGCGTAGATTGAAAGTTTCCACAACAAAATATTTAATATGTAGCATGAGATGTCATCGCTGCAAGCTACACAAGTCAATGAAAGATGAAACGCCTCGCTTCTCTGAACGTAGGATTTACTGATGTTTACGACCATACAAGATCGCCCTTGCCTTGCCATGTCAGCGACACCTCCGCACTGGTGCTCATTAGTAGCTTGAGCATACCAAAATCTTGCTGCATCCTACATATTATAATATGGTGACGAAATTAAACCACAAAGTCACCTGAATAGATGATTTCAGTCTTGAAAGCAAAAACGCAATTGAACGTGGACTTTTCACACGAACTCATACAGTTTGTACAGATCGTGTTTCACCTCCAGCTCTAATTTGTTTTGTTTTATTTCCATGAAATAACTAGTGGTGCCGTTTCTGGGGATGTCGTACCTTGTATACAAAATGACGAATATGTTTCAGAAAATTCAGCCACGCCTCAAATCAAACTAACGATGACTCCGAATAGAATGGTCATATATGTCCATCGAAACTATCATATTACGTACGTAATATATTTAAATAGTGTCAATTTGCACGTGTACCTATTAATCAAAAAGAAAATAGGTGTATATTGATGCACGCTTTGCAGTAACGTTACTTGATGACTGCTATTTCCGTCCTGTTTCTAAAATCATCGCAGCTGCATTTCGCATCATCTTCTTGATTGCCTTGCTGAGAGACGAGTGCTAGTCGCTACGACTTTAAAGATGAGATTTGTTCGAAGGGAATGCATTCGACAGATGTCACCAGACTGCATAGTCACCAGCTGATTGTCTTAAAAGTTTTCACTCATCTAAAAATAAATCTATTTTAAAACTTACAACCCCATGTGTTACATGTTCCCAAAAATCTTGACATCTTTGTTTTCACATTGATCGTCCAAACAATTCAAATTTAGTGGTTTTTTCTTCACTGACAGCACTCACGCTGTAAATATAAGTAACAACGTGCAATTGTGCAAATCAGGGAGATTTATTTTGTGAAAAGCTACCATTTGTCAAAGGGTTAACAGACTAGTCATGCATCCGCTTATAATAATAATAATTTATATCTTACTAAATGCACACGCTAAACCCATTATACACTACTATGGTACAATATAATATTTCAATCCTTGTTCTACTTCTGCTGACTGACTGATGGTTCTAATTGCCCTTTTCTCATCGAGTTCCTACGGATATGCAATTGCATAACTGCCCGTGTTCTTGGGCTATAGATAGGCTTACGTCATGCGATTTACGATGGTCACTTGTGCATTGAGAAGCGTTGCGGTAATTGGCTAGACGAATAAAATGACGTCATTTTCGTCACTTGCATAGTGCTATTTTGTTTGACTTTGATTGCATTAGCATTTAACGCCAAGTATATGTAAATAAATTTCTATTTTTTCATTGTAATGGAAGCATTTACAGATCCCAAGAACTGGATAATTCCTGTGGAATTTATTTATTTTTTGAAATTTCTTATTTTGGTTTGTTGCATTCAATATGTTTCTCAAGTTTCTTAACCCTTACATACACACAACTATTACTTAAAACTGTACGCATGTTTTCTAAATCAGCCAAAAAATATGATTCTTGAACTTGAACTGTATAGTCACACGTATGTCTATAAAGCAGCCAACCACGTAATTGACATTGCAATTGACTTATAAACTAGGTAGAGTTACTTGATTTGTGTAAATTTCCTTATCTGCTTCTATAATTTTAGGCTAGTACGACGTACGAGTAAGAGATAGACCGTTAGCTAACTTTCTTGCTCCCATCATAAAATGTAATTTCACTTCCATTCCTACCGATGGACGTATAACCTATGATTCAACCACGAAAGGTATGAATTCATGTTTTACACAATCTCAACGAATGTCTGCCGAGAGCCTGAGTTTCTCCACGAGAGAACCACGCTGCTTGACCAATTTACGTCTTGCTTTGCATTCCACACGCTTGTGCCTCGCATTCCAATACCTGTCGTTGTCAATATCAAACGGTGGTCATTTATATCACTTCAAGAACAACATAATAATTTTTTCGCATAATATCAGCGAATAAGTTTAATTTTCATATGCCATATTGCCAATACGGAATGGGCTAGATCGCTAAATGCTCAAAATAACTCTGATAAATAATGATCTACCAAACAGACTTCGACCATATGGGCGTGTTTGTCTAGCATACACGGACAAAACGTGCTAAAACATGTAAATTGGTGGCACGCGTGACTTTATAGTTGGATAATCTGCCATTCTTGCGCTGTTCCGTATTATCATTGTGAGGGTTGCGTTCGTTTGCGTTCGTTACAAGCATGGGATAGGATGACACTGACACTGACACTGACAGCACTAAAAAAAGGATTTTTCTTATCACTTTGATTAAAAACGGAGATAAGTCTTTGTTCTTCGAGACACACATAATTGTCTATCGTTCTTGAAGCATTGGCAATGCTTATTTCGTAACACTAGTTTCATGAATAATTTAAGATGGTGTCAATTTAGACAGCGTTGGCCGAATTGTTTCACGAATCGGAGAGCGATTAAAGTACCAAATACTCATTGCTCACGATACCTGTATACAGAGTATGAAGGAATTGCTAAATTGATGATAAATCTTGCTTTGAGTTTTATGGTATTTTCATACGTAAGAAAGAATTGAGGCCACTCATTAAAAATCACGTCTACGGCGCAGGAATTTCAACTTTAAAACTCTGTTTAACCCATGTAGAGTCCTTAACTCAACGAACTAGGTACCCTAGTGTCGTAGACATAAGTAAGAAATACTCACCTATATTCGCCGATTCAGACGTTGGTGGTTTTGGGAGACAATCTGCCCTTTCCCGACAAGATCCCGATCTTTGAGGCTTCATCGGTAGCCCATTATTCGCTTCATTCGGCTTGAACACGGCCCGAAACGACGAAAAGCAATTGCCCATTTTCGCAAGTTGGTATCTTTAGAAATTCGATAAAATTTCCTCGATCCTTTTTTGATTTAAATAGTTGTCAACTGTCACAACACCGGCGATGAGTCCACGCGTACTGCTAACCTAGATTACCCTATATGAGGAGATTACGTTGTGTCTAAGATGTGTGTGATCAAAGATGTAAGATGTTGTCTACCGGAGGCTGGTTGCCTTTCACTGAATGTTGTCGGAGGTCGTCTGCTAGGTTGCCTACGAGTACACACCTTCTGCCCACAGAAGCCCACACTCCTCGCGAGCGCTGTCTAGCGGTCGGAAACGGTTACGAAATTTTATTCACACTGTTAATTCCATGTCATAATTTTGATCGAATGCCAATTATTTTAACCACGAGATTGCAGTTGTACTAAACTCATCAGCTGAAATATAGAATTCCTTTGTGGAACATTCTCTTATAGATTGGAGGAGTAACTACAATTAGTTTAAAGAATATATGAGCAATTTTATCAGAATCATTACCAAATACGTCCACATAATGTCCAGTGTGTGTGGTATAAGTGTGTGGTGGCTGCTTCAGATTGTTTCTTTTGTTGTGTAGGCGTAATGCGTGTATGCTAAATGTTTTGATCAGGAGCGAATGGCAATTTCATGTCAATTTTCAATGGCTCATGCCAAAGGCTCTGCTCAATTGGGTAATTTAAAATAATATATGCGTAATACAACCTTTCTGTTCATTTTTCGTTCTCATTCTTATGATCTTTTAAGAGCACTAAATCCACACCCAAAAATAAAAGTTCTAAATTCTTGTTTTCAAGATTATGGCTCGAATGATAGGCACCGAGGCCACAAATCTAGCACCTTCATTCTCTAATTACGCATCCCAAACTGTGACGTGATACTGATTGGTTGGAAATAAAAGTCCCATGATCGGGTGATGACCTAACTTGATGTCATATCTTCGGATCCCGGGAAATTTGCGTTATTCCCAAACCACAATCATATTTCATTCATGGTTCGTTTATGAGTGACGTTTACTACTATGAATAGAAACCCGATAACCGGAAGGGTTCACTTTTTGCGGTGTTATCACGTCAGCTGACCACTGAGTCCACTATCCAATGTAAACGAGGATACGTGTCTGATTTATTCCAATTCTTATGTTATGAGTACTCATACCCTAATGAGTTTGATGCTATTCTTGCTTTACATTACATTACAAAGCATTACCTACACACGACGTCAGCGACATCGGTGTTACCACGGGTAACGCGAATTAATAAAACGTCACTTCTCAGTCCATCTTGTCCCAAAAAATGATCGACCAATAAACTCTCAACAAAAAATTACCCCACTGCAGATTCAATTCTAAAGTAGGTTTCATTTCAATCTTTTGCTTTCTCAACGTTATCCTGCAGCTAAAAATGTTGTCCTGTGTAGAGATTTCAAACAAAGAATTTAATATTTTTTTGCGTTTCTTGTTTTGGTTTGCAGACGCTAATAAATTGAAAAATTCGACCGTGGGAAAAGAGACGTTTTTTAATTTTTAAAAATCTCGTTGAATACATAGCAGACTACTTCATTGTCTCAGTGTCTGAGGTGAAATTTTGATATGATGTGTCTTTTGGCAGTAAACATCCTAGAGGTCTCACAAATGCTTATTTCCAAAGAAGCATTAAAAACTTTCATCTTTACTCACCCCCATCTCTCCAGAATCCACCCCAGCGTGTCCTCCTTCGTCCAACTCCGATCATCTCTGCTCGTGGCTTCGGCAACGTAACTGGCCGAGAAAACCTCCTCCTAAACGAATTATACATCGTCAGTCGTGACAAATTATCCACTCTATGAGCCGAGGATCGATGGGAGACTGAAAAGCTAGAATTACCTTCACAATTGATCTCGAAATCTAAAATTATCGCTCGGTCTTGTCGACTTACAGCTTACAAGAAAGGCACCTCCTCTTGCTATACCGTAGGATGCTGTCTTGCCTTTTCCGTCTTGCTCTCTGCGCTGCGATCTTGGAAATGCTGGAAATGAAAACAATGCAGTTTATATATATATGTACCTTTGTGTGTATCTTTACGGAACGTTATCAGAATTTGAAATATTGGCATATCGTCATCTCACGATAGCTATCTAATTAGGTAATAATACTCTATTTGGAGCGTAATTACTAGGTACTTACTTCCCGAAGGTGTTTTTATTGCAACTTCTCAATTCGTTTCCTCGAACGCGTGTGGGTGATATTTATATTTCTTTCAGTATTTATCCTTTCTTTCTTTTATTGTAATGTTTCCCCAGGTATTTTCATGCCTCTTCATAAACTTTTTGCTACATTTATATATAAATAGAAAAAAAACTATATACATTATAGCTGTTGCGTAAAATTGAGTTTTACGTGAACCTCAAGCGATCACGACATAAATTTCCTTTTAATTTTAAAATTTCAAAGCAATAAATTCGTCCTTGAATCCGACATAGGAGACACGCGACTTCAAGTTTGACCGACGAATTCGATACGTTTAGGTACAACCAATAATTCCATAAATATTTCCACGTTACTAGTTAGCCAATGCCTATATCATTAATTCCATGCAGAGGGTTTTAAGCTTGGTCTTATTGTAGTACTATTAGACTTGCAAATTTCCTCTGCTTCTTACTGGGCTATTGACAGCGTTGTGGGTGTTGGAAGGAATTTTAAAGGTGGCACAGTTGGAACATGTCCAACAAGTGTTGTTGTTTCTCTTATTCTTTGCATTCGTTTGTTCGTGGCTCAAACATGCTGCAAACACAATGCTGTCGAAATCTCAAATATTTAACAAAATGTTCGCGCTATTTCGCTAATGGACCGGAAAGTACCTATTTCCGTTTGTTCTTATACGCCCAACAAACTTACAAAGATCCTTATTTGGGATGACCACATAGCACACAAGCTCTCAAACCATGCTGCTTGTTGCAGGGAGGAAGAGGCATAATATGTAAAAGCGACATGTTAAAGGGGCTGGTGAGCCCAGTGAATGAACATTTTCTAAAAGACTTGAATTCATATGATAGTCAAAAATGGTATTCCAAAAAAGGGAAATTCTATGACATTATGAAAAATAATTCATATCTTGGCCGGCGCGCCGAACTAGATCGAAAAGTGCAGCTTCGACAATTGTTTCTCGGGCTCGTGGTGGACCTTTCGTTTACCCTGTTAATTCCTTAACTTATGAGCCTTCTTGATAAAAAAAAAACATATGTTTGGATTTCCATCTAAATATGCCCCTCTAAGAAGTTCCACCGTACCTAGGTGCTTTCTGGTGGTTCTCTGGTGCAGAGAAACCATCCGAACACTACACGCAATGGCAAATCAATAAAAATACACCATATCTCAATTACTGAGCTGGCACTCTCTCCGTCGTCCCATACATCAATTCACGCAAGAAACTCTATTCTTCACAATGCGTAGCTTTGTTTGGTATCGAGAGAATAAGGACGGTTTGCATCTAGTGCAACAACTTCACTCGCTATCAACCTCTCAACAGCAAAGATTAGTAGACGAATCCTGCTATTCGGGCTGAAGCATCCTTGTAGAAAGGGTGCGCAGCGACATGCGCTAGTCCCCATGGCAGTCTGGTGCGTTCCGACAGGCTCTGTTTTGGCATTTGTGTTCCCCGCTTAGATTCATCCTTCTCGTTGTCGTAGACCACACTGCTACACTACAACGCCAGACATTTTCATGAAGAAGGAAAGCATGTCCCATCTCCATCGCACGTATAATACAACGAACAAGGATTACTGTACAACGTTACACCATTCGGCAAGACGACTTGCAAAAAGGCTTAATCCAGAGTCAATAAGGCTAAATCAAAACGTATTCCCATAAGAAATGCATTGTCAAACAAATTTTTATCGTCTCTGGAATGGCATTTTGCAAGTGGTCTATTCGTCGATCTCTACAAAATGCGGCCTAAATATCCTAGTTGACGTAACATCTCTCGGCCATGAAACTCTAAATTGAGCTTGAAATTTGTTGCCATGTGAAGCCCACTTCATCACATCATTACGGATTCTTTTAACACTCAGTTACACGAAAGGAAATTTTCTTGTAAATAATCCCACGTACCTATCTACCACATAAAATGCTAATTAATGAAAGATGACCTCTTAGAAATGTCAACCGACTCAGTGTTTACTTTCCGCGAAGTCTAATTATGTCAACTCGCAAGGTTCTTGAGTCACAACAATGGGGACTGTTAATATTGCATCCAAGTTAGTAGCTAATTAGAAGAGGCGTGCTATGTATGACGTCAGGTTCGTCATAGGAGTTACGCCAATTTATGAATCTTCCAACTTATTCACTGATTTCAGCATTAACTGGCAGGAGCTCACTGTTGTTGGTGGTAAGTTTCTTTTTTCGCATATGGGATGATCACACGAGCTCTTCCTAGCATACATTTCTGCCTATCGAGAAAGAGTCAAGATTTCGAAACGTAGCGAGCTCTTAAAAATACGACTTTTAACCATAATACAGGAAAAATACCGGCTTTTTTCAGGAATAATGGCATGACTTGGCAATTACGGAAAACGTTCCCTAGTCCAGGAGGCGGCCACAACATAAGGATCCCTCCCGACTGCAAGGCAAGGCAAGCTCTCGCTGTGGTGATCGCTAGGCCTAATCAAGCTGGATTTTTTATAAATACGAGGGTGGTTGCAATGACCATTGACCATCTTTAACCCCTAACAGTATCCGATATTCCTGATTGCGCATACACAATAAAGGTTCTCAAGGTGACCACTGCTAGAACCTGTATTGACAGCCTTGATAAAATTAAACTGTTTTCATTTTGTCCATTGCCCACATTCAAATTCACGATTTTTTTGATTGCTTGTGAACCTCACAATATCTGCAGTACATTGACTTCCAATTCACTTTAGTAATTTCACCGCTAATGCGTGACTTTGCGGTGTTTCCTCCATGGTTTGATAACGACATAAGTCATAAGATATGTGGACTAGTACTTTTAATGGGGTCAGGGAACATGGCAATGAATCATGGAAATAGTCATTTTAAAATGTCGTAAGAGAACAGAAAACCGTGGAAATCAATTCATTAATTACGTGGGTCTTTTTCTAATTTGTGTACACAATCAAAGAATATTCCTTCAAGTTGATTACTTGGAATAAGTGATTATCATAGCAATACTTTATTAGTACATTCGAAATTGTGTTACATCCAAGCATGATGAGTGATGTGGATTTTGGAAGCGTCACTATCGTGTCAATAAAAAATAGAATGATGGGTTAATTGAACTATACCATGCAGTACAAACTCTAAAGGTTAATTTTTATCGCCAGAGCAACATTGGTTATATTTAATTCACAAAATATTCCTAATTAAAATAAATTGTCAATAGGCACATAGAGTGTTATTGGAAATTAATCCAGTGAATTCAACACATAACCAAAATGTTAAATGCCGTAGTTGTTCCAAAATTGTAACATCATCATTTTTTATAAATGTAATGAGAATTTATGTGAGAACAGAAAATGCAAAACGTACTTACTTTTTATACTAACTTTTTGTCTTGCTTGTCCTATGTCAGCTAATTTAATAAAAAATTATGTTGCGGGGATGATACAGCGACCAACTCAAAGCGAAATGATCAAATCGTCACATAATTGACTAAACCAAGTACCATTACTTCTGTGAATTGAACCAAAGAACAACACATCCTTCTTTTGTCAATGTACACGATACGGGATCATCACCCCTGCACATAAAGTGACGAAGATCCTGAAACATCATTCAATTGGTCCGAATTGAACGTGGCGACGATTTTCCTCTCTCCACCTTTCTTAGGAAGGAAGCTCTCGGTGAACGTGACAAGCTCTCCTGGTTTCACGTCCCGGAACGGAACCAGCTTGGGACGCTGCAGACCCGTTCCCTCGACGTTGAATGCACAATCAGTAAGTGCAACGCTCAGTGGATTCTGGAACGAGATGTCGGCTTGGCATTCTTGCCCGACGTAGGGTGTGCCGCGAATCTGTAAGGTAAAATCGAAAAATATGTGAAGATTTATACTTTGCCGACAGATTTTCAGCGAAAAAGAATAATACCTATCGATTAATAGAGTAGAATCCTGTCTCGGTCTGCCTGTTTGAGCCTTCAGGCGAGATTATGTCTGGGTTGAAGGTGGAATACTAAAACGCTAGTTTGAGCCCATCTTCAAGCCATACAATCTTTCAAACACAGTGATAAACAAGTCTTCTACAATCCACGTTTCAAACTTAGGTACTTTTCTCGGCCTTCCAGCCAATAAGGCGCCAAGGAATCCTCGAGAGGTCAGTCATTTTTTTATTTAAAATTTGGTTCAAGCGTGATTTGCATTCAATTTCAATCACATTTTGTGCAAAAATGCCACCATAAAACGAACGTTGGTCTTATGAGTTTGGGTCACGGCTCATTGACTTTTCTGTTCTAATCTCCTTCTGTGGTTCCCATAGCACATCAATCACAAACTGTGCAAGAAATCGGCGTTTTCGGATTCTCTTGTCTCTGCTCATCGACTAGCCGGAAAACAGCAGCAGTCCCAGTGGAAATGTCACCTTCTCCACATAAATATCTATATTTTATCCAAATTATCCTTGTTGTTATCAATGTTTACTATTTACTCGAGAACACAACTAGGAATGTCAAATTTACATCAAATGTCAAACTCAAATCGCATGTCCATCTGTCAGCTGTCAGACTCAGCTTCCAATGTACAATCTACATTTTTATTGGTCAGTTTGATTTTTCCACGGTTTAGTGTTTCGAATGTAGCCTCTCTAGCCCATACACCTAGCTTAGACTAGAAGTGTGAGCTCGTGTGAGCTATTAAAAATGTGTGTTTGCAAAGGCTCATGTGAACCCTGCTTTAAAGGGGCTGTAACCCTCTAACATTAATTTTTTCTGTAGGCATGAATGCGTCACAGAAGTCTGAAATTACCTTCCAAAAAATATTTTTGAAATTATATGAATTCGTCTAAATTATTCAACACTACGGTCAGCGCACGTGGCGGTCATCATAAGGTCCACTTTACCCCGTAAATTACAACGTTGCCAAAATTTTCCAGCTGCCTCTTTCGATATAAATCAATTAAATATACGAACCTGAACTTGAAGTGTCGGTTTTAGTAACGGGAAGTCGTCCTCTTCACTCCAATTCTGATTGGTTTCTTTCACCGAAGCAAACGCGTAGAGCTTCACAAGACTTTGGTCCACAATTTTCCCGATATACTCTTGGGGAGTGATTTTTATCTGCAGAGATTCACCTGAAAAATAAAGATATGTCTTGAAACCAGAACCTCCATCAGCAGATCTAACTACACGCCAAATTTCAACATTTACGGTAAGGTCTTAATAAGAATATTCATGTTGCATGAAAATGGCACTAACGTTCTTTCGGCTGGACCACAAACTCTCCCTGCGCCTTCTTCAATCTGTAGGCGGTGGCGCCCGTGTATCGGACGCTACTGGCAGCTACTACTGCGGAGATGGTACGGGGCTTGTCGGATTTGTTCTGGAAGTTCGAAAAAATATAGATTCGGGAACTACAAGAGCCGAGATGTGTATTTTACCACCGCTATGAAATGAATTGGACAAATTACAAAATTGGGGTAGACAATTTTTCGTAAAAGCTGAACAAAGTTTTTGTTCATTCAAGCAAGTTCGTCGATAGCCCAGGTCAATTATCGTTAACTCGGGATAGTTTTCGCTAGGTCGAGTAGTTTGGTCGAGCTCCTTCTAGCCTTTCGTAAGCTTAGTTTCCTACTGGTATTTTATTCAACTAATGGTAAGTTTTTGGTACCCAAAGCACAAAAATGTTCTTAACATGAGCAAGTTTCCATGAAATAGCAAACAGAAAGGCTTATGAAACCCGGGAAACTTTAGAAAAAATAGCGTAAACACTCAGCTTCATACTATTTTCTTGTTTGTTATTGACAATTAAAAATACTACTAACATGAATGTGGACGGTGACACTAAAACTCTGTCCAAACGGAATGTTGTCGATTTCGACGAGATCGAAAAACACGTCATCAACGGTTTTCTCCGCGCTCCCAACGAAAGTGGTGTCGTAAATCGGCGCCCGGTTCACGCCGCGGAGGGCGTTGGACGACGCCTTGCGATCGGCGTCGGACCCTTCCGGGTTTTTGTAAAGGTCAGTTATGTCCTCCAAATCATCGTCGCCGTTTTCGTCGTCGCGGTCAGCTCGTTTGGTGATGATTCGCTTTCCCACACTGAAAATGTATCACTATTATCATCCGTAATTACGTCAAGAAATTATTGGGGCCAAACATAATCTTACGATTTTCGCGCCGTCAAGCCCTAATAAGTAATAATGATTATGGACTCTTAGATGCTATTTCCTTGTATGGCCAAATGGCTTCGCTATATTTGGTTAACTTCAGCCTTTACTAATGGTTCAATGTTTTATTTCCGCCCCCACCTTGCCTTCCCTCTATTAATATTTGATTATCGACGATTTACAGCCAACCAATCCAAAACAAACTTTCCCACAATGTTGTTGAAAATGTATTGCGATAGCGCTTTTACGTATCGATCTAAAGTGTTAGAAAAAGAAAGGATAATTGGAAAAGTATTTTGGACGACACTATCTATTTACTACAATGTATGACATATGCCGTGCATCAAAATATTTATTTCATAGCGTTTTTTATTACAATGGTTGCACTCTGCTTTTACCGATAGTGACGGGTCTGCTGAAATGTATTGTAATGCAAAACTAAACGTATGAAAAAGTGCTGGTTTTACGTACTGATACTTATCAATGTGCATTTGCGAAAACCCCCAAACGGATGTGTCGTCCTCTTTGAAGTGACACATGTCCGCGTTGACTTCGGCGAACACGAACGGTGTATCGTACGAGAATCCGACGTCTCCGCGACGCACGGCCTCAACCGACGCCGGCCCGCACTGATACAAACCTGCCGGAAACACGCAACAATGACGCCTCTTTTCACAACTCCACTCATGTTAACAATTTGTTGAACACCGGTCGATTGGAAGGGAAGCGAAGCGGGGAAAATGTGCATCGGAACCGGGTTACGAACCCGGGAACCCTCGATTACCGGTAGAGTGCTATAACCACTAAGCTATTCGGGACACACAGCTCTCTCGCTTCGCTGGGCGAATAAGGCTTCTCTGAGGAAAGGAGGTAGTCATGTGATTTTTCTATTCTAAGGCAGTTGAAGATATGTGTATGGGACCCTATGCAAATGGGGTTATACGCTGATCCTTCTTTTTTGATTTGTGAGTTCGAGGATCTCCCAAATAACTATTTGGTTGAGCTACTATAAGCCCTCCATCAACTGAATACCTGGAACTTTAGATTTCACCCGTGAAGATGTATTATAACAAAAACAGAAAATAACACTTCATAATGCATGATTTCGATTTTCGAAACTTTCTTTCGGGAAGACCAAGTGAGCGCCAAAGTTGGATAATACGCAGCTCGCCTGATGCTAAAACCGTTCATGCGTCGTTCTTCTTTGGGTACACTTTGCGTGCAGGACATATGTATCTCATATCTGTGGTTAAATAATTTATTAGGCTTGATAAACGTATGGTTTCATTCGCATAAAAGCTATGTTTAAAGCCATGCAAACTACAGCTTTAGCTTTCAAGTCTATTCCATCGCGAGTAATAATTCAAGAAACGCTTTTGGCAGTCGTACTGGCATGTTAATTTAACAGCTGGTATCAAAATTGGTCGATACTCCATCCAAGTACTCCTGAAAATTGTGTGAACGAATCCATTTCCACCGGGACAATCGCCTCCGGAAGAAATCGACTCGTTGAACGTAGTTCAGCAAATCAGCTGGGTCCCCGGAAGGTTTTGTTTTGTGTTTGGGATGTTCGCTCCATGCTAAAGGAGCTGTCTGTGATTTACTTCTATTTCTGAAAAATTCCATAGGCTTAAAGCTCCGTAGGATTTTAATGCCTGAATGACTTCAGATCACCAAAATCTCATTTCGTATAATTTAAACGCAACATGATTGAGCTTTAACCTTATTCTATTACTTTTTCAGCATGGAAAAGGATTATTTGCATTGAAAATGAGTTACTTTTCATCTTTCAACATACCAAAGCGTTGGAAAAAAATCTTTTCTGTGAAAAATAATCATTTTCTATGCGGTAAAAGTTACATATACCCCCCATTTCGAAATTTCTCAATAAGAAAATGTTTGAAAGCGTCCATCAAAGTCTGCGTTAAGGCCAAAAAAAATATATCTACCAATTATAATTTGTACAGTACGCCATTGTATGGGAGGGGACCAAGTTAGCATTAAAAGGAAACTGACGAAAAATTTTAGTTTTCTCTGGAATGGCTATGTGGATTGATACTTGAGTGTATTTGTCATTCTAAACAGAAGCGGAGTAAACGCGTCTGCCAGTGCCATGTAATCGGGAGGTGCCAGGTTTGGGTTTCAGCCTGGTTCTCGCAGCCGTTCCAAGTCAATTCCGAGGTTTCTTCTGCACGGAAAAATGCGGTCTTCTAATTACCAGCTCCGTTTTTCATTAATTTGTCTTCCTGACACAGAACTAACAACCATGGTCTGGTGTCCTGGTAGTGATTTTATGAAATCTCTCTCAAATATACCAAATACCAAATACCAAATACCAAACACCAAATACAAATACTGTAAAATCTGGCTGAGAGCCTGGAATACAGTTCCCCTGATGAAAGGACAAGGCCGTCTCCTTACAAGCTCTTTTCTCCTATTCCGACTCTAACAGGAACCTGTTGAAATAGATTGGAGCTTGGAAAATCAGTGTATCGAGAAAAAGTGAATAGAGGAAGAGTACGTAAATCGGTGTAGTTATATATTTTTCGATTTACTTTTTACAATTCGAGAAGACCGTTCAAGCTCCCAAGCTTTGCGACTAATCGGAAGGGGTCATACATGGAAAGAGACGGTAAGGAAACGGTCGTGCCCTTTCGGTGGAGGAACTATCCCAGCATTTGTCCGGATTGGTTGTAGAAAATCACGAAAAATCACAATCAAGAGAGCCGTTTACCACTTATAATTATTCAATTCATCATTTAAGTCATTTTTGGGAACGATTTGTGGTCAAGCTGGGCCAAAACGAGTGTGATAAAGTCACACTCTTTTTTTATACAATGCTTTTAAAAAAATCTATGTGCATTTTCGGGACACAAAAAGTGTCAGATTACGGCACTCTAACACCGACGGAACGAAGCCACACTATGCTAAAACATATGGATTTTTCAATGCCAGCCAACCATCCTGAATGGAAGAACATAAGATCATTGGGTGCCATCATCAAATAGTCTCACCTCACTATTCATTGTATCAGTACTAACTAATAATAACAGTAGGCTTAGTAGTATACAGTCTTGTTACCATTAGGTTTCCAATGCCTAAACGGCCATATTTGAAGCTAGCTATAGCAAAAATTATCATAATTGGTTCCAATTCTGTACTGGTTTTTTTCATTTCCACGCTCATCAATACGTCTTAAATTCAAGTGTTTTCATAATTGATCACAGAAAATACAACAACCATAGTTATAACGCGTAATTTGTATCGCCAGTCATGTTACATCTTCTTAGGGCCGGATTCTCAGTGGCCCGTTAAAAACCTGACGGTCCGTTAACTTGTTATTACCATTGCATCAGCCAACCAGATGTCTTGATTCTTATGCTAACGAAACACTGAAAAACTGACCCTTAGACAAATGTAGTGAGTTTTTTTACAGTTGGTACCATTACTCCTAGTGTGGTAAGCTTATAACAAAACTTGAAGGTACTCACTGCCGCTGGTCTCCTGCGGCGTGGCGTCTATAGCCTGCCACCCGCCGTATCCGACCGGCAGGTCAGGCCTCGTCATCCACACGTCGTTCCACACGTGGAAGTTCCAGTAGGAGTCGTGGCAGGTGCCGTCTGGACCGCCCTGGATCTCCTCGCCGTCACGCGTGAAGAACTTGTCCACGGTCAACGAGCTGTCCGTGTCGTGTGCAGACACGTAGTTTGTCACGGACCGGCACGGGATGCCCAGCGCTCGGCACACTGCACATGGAACAAACAAGGACCATGTAATAGATCAATCTATTACATGTGTTTGACATCTAATTGCCAACAATACAGTTATTGCATAGTATACACATTCCACATGACTACGTATAGTTGCTT
>QKMV01000602.1:0-20926 GCA_003287335.1 Lednia tumana
TGTGTGTGTGTGTGTGTGTGTGTGTGTGTGTGTGTGTGTGTGTGTGTGTGTGTGTGTGTGTGTGTGTGTGTGTGTTCAGTAGAAGATGTTGCAACCAAGGTGTATTTTCGTCGGTGAAAAAAAAGGGGTTTAAATAATTCGACCATGAAATCTCAGGGTAAAAATGAGCTGAAGAATACATTGGAACATTGTGAATCTTTATTACACAGCAGAGTCCTTAGAAGTTAGAACCGTCAGAGGCTGTTTGTTCCGTTTTAATCACCGTGCAAACGAGCTAAGGACTAAATGAAACAGGTGGGTGATGTGTGAAAAGGTAGCAAGAAGCCAGGATCGTTTTTCGATAGCAGTAAATATTTTGTTACTAATAGGAGATTCGCTGCAAGAGCTAATTGCAAGCCAAGTCATAGAACCTAGTTCCGTGGCCCAAGTCGTAACGGCCGTTTCATTTTCAAATCACGTTCATTTTAATTTAAGAGATGGCTCTCTGAATGTATGGAACCAGAGGTGTCGTACATTGAAGTATTGTTCTATATACTCTTCTTCACTGTTTCCAACAACGACTAAGCAATTATCGACAAGACTTGAGGCAAACAAAGCTCACTTGCATGATCGGATACAAATAGAAGAGCAATCGCCGCTATGCCGTGTGCCGTATTTGGTCACGCATGGGATTCCTGATTGTCTTTGCATTATTACAATTGCATTTCCAGGCTACAGAGACCAACCTTGAGAAATGCAGTTGCATCGCACCCACAGAAAATCATGTTGACCAATATGCATGTCGTATAGAACTAAACGTGAGTGAGTGTATAGGCATAACGTATTTTGCCTATAGGCTCCCGATAAACATGTACGTATTATGATACAAAATGGGTGAATTTCTCGAGCGTAAAAAACACCGCGGTGCTGGCGAGAAAATTGTATCAGTAGGAAAATGTGAAGACCCATGTGGCTTATTTATAATTGCAAAGGATTAAATTACTCCCAAATTTTATATAACCTCTGTTTTCCATAACTCACTTTATCACCACTACGAGAAAAAATAATGAATGAATCACTCAGGTCGTTTTACAATGACCAAAAAAGAGAACTTTGAATCAAATTTAAAGATGATTGTGGACTTCTGAAGTTCACGTGCCAAGTGAACCGAATGAAAGAAACATTGAAGTTCGACGATGAAAGAGATTCCTTTTGGTAAAGGTAGTGAGATCCGTTAGACTCGAGAATTCCAGACTCTTACAGCAGGATTATATTAAGTTTGTGGCTTGTGATTTCATGGATGTCCTTCATTTATTGAAAGCATCAAAATGAGAATAACGTAGTTATGTAACAACGAACTTCGAACGATGAAGAGAATTTCGTAAAATGGAGGCCGGCCAGTGTGAAAAGAACGCAGTTCACAAAGGAAGCGAGATTGTCAATCTAAATTTCGAAGACAGTTTGATTCGCGTCCGTCAGTTGAAAACAAAAATCAGCTCCAGCTCATGAGATGGCTGGACGCTGTGACATAAAACGGCTCGCGTCAAGACGCAGCAAAAGTTAGCCACGAGACATGACGTGCCTACACAACGAGATCGAACTCTGGAAATAAACCACGACGACTTTCTTCTGATTCCCTTTATAGAACCAGACCAGAAGACAGTGGACGAGATGGTGTCACCGTCAGCTGATCGCCAGAAATGACTACACCCAACCACACCGGTACCTACCGATCACGTTCTTTTTTGTCCTTTTTTATCAATCACAATTTATTATAATTATACAATTTAGAACTCCAACTACTTTTTTAATGCTAATTGTATCAAAACGATTTATCCGTGTCATATATATATATAAATACAGCACTGTTAGAATGCACGTTGTGGGCTCTCTTCGCTATTGGTGATTTACATTATTCAAAACGAGTAGGTATCCCAAAATAAGATGAATTTTTGAAGATAGAGGAAGACGGATGGCCCAAGTTTTGAGATCAGATAAAAAAACTGTTTTACGAGCTCAAGAAAATGAGCGATGATCGTCTTCGTGACGATCTCAAGGAAATGACATGGCTTCACTCTTGAGCCTTGTTTATAATTTCAGATCTTTATACTTATTGTTGAAAACTTATACGGCTATTATTATTACTTATACTACGAGAAATTTGCATGAGCATATAATACAATAAACTGAACAAAGCTCACTGCGCGCAAATACGCTGTATAACGATTTGTCGTAAGAGACTTCAGTTTGCCTTCATGCCTAGTGACGTGTTTTTGCTACGTTCCTAATTAGAACAAATTACAACTAATTAGTGCAATGCAGCCATTCGCTGGGCTGTGACTAGATCGAACGCGTCTTCGAAGTTCTATAGCATCAAGATTCAAGAGGCACTGGCCTACAAAAACGTATTCGACATATGATTTTCTCTTTGCCCACGCAAAACGTATCTAATGTTCACGCCCTTCCGGCTACGAAGATGTTGCAAACACATTTTATATCAAATATTTACGATTTTGTTTTATATGAAATTATTGTTGAGAGCACACATTTTCCACCGAGTTTATCGCGACGATAGACAACAATAGTTCGCAGTGTGCCAAGGCAACGCCTCTTCTTTGTGTCACGTGACGCCTCGCACATGTCCTGCGATAATGTCCAGGATCAAGTTATTGGAACGAAACAAGTCCAGACAATGCAATTACAAGTTCGTTTCTCACCACGCCTTATGTTCCCTGATCAAAGGTCAGAATAAAGTATTGCCGATAATCTAAGCGCTTGAGCTACTGTCATAGTGACATTTTGATGACATTTCTCTGGAATTGAATCGAGTATGTGCAAGGGACTATCTGTTCGGATGTTTACAAGTTTTGAAAAGAATGGAGATAACTCAATGAAGTTGAGCGCCAACCCTTTATAAAAAAAATGTTTGAAACTCAACAGAATGTCCATTTGGCAATGTATCGTAATTTAGTATCTTGTCGGCAATCATATTTTATTTTATTTCGTTTCATTATTTCCTTCAGTAAACATTTTGACGTGAAGTATGGTAAGATAATTGAACGCGTCGGAAAAATGAACATACGAAACTTTAGGGACGGCAGAAAGCCTTCTTCGTTGTCCAGAGAAAGGTAAGAGCAATAATATAAAACATCATTCCATTGTGCACCATGAAAAAGGTGGGTGGCGGAAGGTAGTATATGGTTATTTACACTCTGTCTTGGCGCCACCAGCCAAGGGCACTCGACTCACCGCATAAAGGGTGAGCTGTAAATATTTTGATTCTCAGATGAGGGCGCAGGATTTTTTTCAAAACGCTTTCTTTGACAATACAAACAAAGCTTGGTGCAATATATCCAGGTATGTACTTGATGACAGCAACAGCAAGGCTGGTCGTACTTGAGAGAATTTTACATGGAATTTGTATTAGTTTCGCGAGGATGATGAAAAGAGTCCCCTTTAGCGCCAGGTAACTGCAGTTTACACCACAGTAAAGCTAATGGAATACCGCGATTAACCAGATATTTGTGGCCGACGAATCCGAGCCAGAGTGAAAAGCCATGAAATATCTCAATTGGCGACCGTCTGAAGATTGACTGAGATTTACAACCACAAGCTTCTTGAGATCGCCTATTAAAACCTTGCTCGACGTAGCTTAATTAGGCAAGAACGTGGAAAAAATAATGCAAATCAAAATGGCGTTCCACATAAATGAATATTAATGTTCCACGACGAAGACGACGACAACAGGAGGTCCCGGCTAAACGCGCGATACGATCTCCAATTCGCATTTCGTGCTATTAGTATCGAACACTGGTCGGCCATCTCCCCAACTTTTGTAGAGGATTGCTTTCAGCTCGTCTAACAAGCTAAGAGTGGTCCACGGGCCCCAATTACCATGTTGGGCTCACAAAGAGCAAAGACTTTTATGTCCAGATGCGAGGAAATGCAGAAATGCGTTTAGTAATGGCGCGAGAAAGAGTTCGATAAGGTAGCAATCAGGGTGGGCCCCAAATAGCTTGTAATAACAGAAACGAAAGGATTGATGAGTGACGTCATACACCAACGTACACCAACACTTGGTTTGGAAATGAGGTTAGGTACACTCTGGTCTCATGTGTGCGTTTGTGTGTGCGTAATTAGCTGATTGGTCCAGGTCAGAAATATGATGAGATTTGAGAGGAGACTAAGTTAACTTTGCATCTAATAACAACAGGTAATGTAAGTATGGATGAAAAAAAAACAAGTCACTGAAGATAACGTTTATTTTCGTCCGAGTAGAAAGTGAAAATGACAAGACTAAGTTATTAATACTGCACACGGGTACTGCGAACTCAGAATTCATGCTCGCCGACATGAGATAGCGGCTGAGATTGAAGATGATTATTTTCCAGGGAACTGTAGAAATATGGCATAAAAAGTGAACCCTTCGTCGACGCCATGTCCTTACACACATGAGATGAGGTTTTTTGTTTTACATCCAAGTTTTTTAAATGCGGGTTATACCTGACACCTAACATTTTTAGGAAGAACATCTTGTTATAACCAAGTCATTCATTTCTACCTGGCATGAGTTCAAGAGATGCTACGACTTGACAAGCCGAGCTGGAAACGAAGGGTAAGTGAAACCACGGCAAAACAAATCAACGAAATAAAATTACAATGTTTTGGAGTGCAAGCTTGTTAGCGCAGACGTAGAATTTGCTACTAGGTCGAGGGCAACCAAATTCACGAGGGACGAATAAAATATTACATTAATTGATAATTTCACATCGCTAACCTAAATAAGGCGTGAAACACGCCGAGAAGATTACTTCCAGCCAATAAACATTCGAAAAACCACTGAGTCTCAAACAACGAATGATTTATATTCCGAGTGTCTGTCTATTTGACGTCATGTGCACAAGACGTAACGGCTTTCCGACCAATATATAATCTCTCTCATAAAATGAACGCGATAAACAATAACTTACATGTTCACGGTTCGGGTGGTTGACAATTTGACCGAGCAGGAGACAGCACGTGCTACCCAAATGAGTCTAAAGCGCTGTCACGCACCAGAACACTCGGACGGTCGTTACGCGAGTGGGAGATTTCGACGCAAGAACGCAAAAGCGTGGTGTTGACGTTTGACCACGCACTAAATCCAGTACCCTGGCATGCATGGACGACGCAGAAGACGTCACAAAATAACCGTGTCGTGTATAAAAACGTGTCGAAATAATCGACAATTAGCTACAGCATTGTTCCTATCATCCGACAAGAAAGTTATTCATTTGTTATTTTAGGGAAGATAGAAAAAGTGGATGGTTTGGAAAGAGTTTGGCGCCAAGAGGACAAGAAACTATTTTGACACCTATGCTGTTGAACTCATGAAGAAAAAATTGATTGATTTGCAGGATCAGCAGAATAATTAGCTGCATTTGCGACTTGGTGGTTTTTTGGATGCTGACTTGACAATTGGGTAGTAGCGAGTTGGAAGTTGTTCGTTTGTCAAAGTGTGAGGCAATTTCGTAGTTGGCTTGTATTTTAGGGGAAGGTAATCATTTCATAGCTCTGGGATTTGGTTGGAGGACGTAAGAAAAGCTTTGAAGTATTTGGTTAGAGTTGCAAGTTGGTTTGGTTGTTAGCAGATCAAATGGCCTACTTATACAAAACTTTCAATGCCTATGAAGAAAATAGACATGTTCTGTTGCAATACATTAAATATCGAATGCGAAAGACGTTTACCTGTGCTTATAAACCTTCCTCGCCACAATAAGGGCGTATTTTGTAAGATGTTCCACTCTTTCCGAGATCAAAAACAACCACAACACAATTGCACAACACAACTTATTACTTCTAAAACACTTGACAGTAGTTTGAACGCTTTAAGCAACAAAAAATAATTTTCACTGGGATGAATATAACTTTGACTTGATAAAACACGCTTTAATCACTAAAACAGTGCAAAGTTTACAAATAAAACAGACTTTCCCAGTTCACTAGACGTCTCCATCACATTCAGTGCGCTGTCTGCTAACCGCTGCTGGTCCTCGGACAGGCAAAGGTATTCTCGTAAGGACGAGCGACGTGCATACGTCTGAGAAAGAAGTTGAGGTCGCCTAGCGTGCATGCATGCGCGCGCACTGTATGCCGGGTAAGGTAGACGGTAGAACTTAGAAGATTGCCTTCAGCGCATAGTGATGGAGCCAAGATTACAGGTTTACCATCGAGCGTGGTTGTCCAGGTAAACAGAGGTGGAAATGGAATCACAGAGAGCGGCCAACGCGTTGAAAACTAGTGTTCGAGACGGCGTGAACTACGATCTTAGTTGTGACTGTACAAAAACGACGGAGGAATCGGAATGATCGAATTCTCTCAGGTAGATATGATGGTGGTACTGGGAAGGAAGGTAAAAGGAGGGCAACGGTTTCTTTACAGGCGCCAAAATTACGACTGGCCGGTGGAGTGAAAAAAACAACAACACTTTATTATTGCTCGAGTGTTGTTTACATGAAAAAGTTATTTTTCCGTTTTGTATTATGGAAGATAGCATCTGTGGCTGGAGGGCGATCTTAGAGTCTGATGCGGAGAGCTCTTTGAAAGCACACCACGACCGAGTCCTTACTGAGGACGATGAAACCCCCCACCCCCCCCCACAAGCAGTTGAAACGTCCAGTGATCAACACGTCACTTGTGTATCATTACCGAAACGTTACGGGGAATAGATAAGGGTGAGTGCGCTTACTTAAAAAAGTAATTACACACGGGGGAAACGAGCATGGAAAATAATCATGCGTTAAATTGACTGTTGCAATTATTATTAACGAGGATAGAAAGAAACGAACTTTTCAGTTTGAAATTACCATTCTCCAGTGAGACGACCGCCATCACTGATCCCCGCCAACCAAACTGGGAAAATAGTTGAGAGCACTCTTCTTATCAAGCGATAAAAGTCGCTATAATCCACGAATTATTGACGTTGAGGGAGTTCTTTCGCCGGGCAGCACCGATGGCATTACAGAAACGCCATTCAAGCGCGAAAACTACAATGGGTAGTCTGCAAAGAGTTTATACTGGAAATAACATAATACAACTTGTGTAAAAATCAAGTATACATAAAGAACCATTCATTCCCGACTAGCACGTGATCAATGATCGGATTCATTCAGGGTGTGGCGAACTGTGGTCCATCCGTGCAGCATCCAGCCGCAGATCGTATCCCACATTATCCTCTCGTACATCTCTTGTCGAACGAGGAGCACGATGTTAGGGCTCGGAAAACATTATAATGACCATGTGAGCACTGAGCTCACCGACCAACCTCTATTTGCAGCTCATGTGGAAATTGACAAGTGAAGGTTGGAAAACTTTGGCCTATCAAATTCGGACCCGTTGAACGCGGTGGTTTGAATTTTCTTTCAGCTATATTGGCGAATAACGTACCGACGTAACTTTTCGCCTAGCCCGTATCTGACAGGCCCTTTAATGATCTCCCCAAATATGGCATAGATTATACCTTTTCAACTTACATTCTCGACGTTTTAAAACAATCTCGGAGGAATATCTTTTAGGAGAAGACAGCAAAGTGCCTTCTTTACTGCTTGATACTAATCTCACTCGGCTCGGTCCCATCTCATCTATTTGACTACGCATAGAAATCTCGGTTCATATTATTGTCGTGAGAAAATGATCAGGACTCATGACAAGGTGGAACCGTGGAAGTCTCTTGAAGTGTTTACGCAGAAACGTACGCTATGATTATAAGGCATGCACAAAAAATCGAGTAAAATATCATGTGCCGTAATTGGTATAATTCCAGCTATAGGTGTGTAAGGTAACTTGGTAAGCTAATTGACAATTGTACGGACAAGTGAAAATGTGGGGAAAAAACGAAACGATTGAGAATAATATCGTGGGACCAGCATTCAATGTCAAAGTGCTACCAAACATGGAAATGTCAGTTTAAAAAAGTCGACACACGTAAATTAAATATACTTCTTGGCGACATAGCGAAGAGACTATGGAGCTAAAAGACTCGATCGCCACTCTTTTTTCACTCACCTGATAAATATTAGCTATTATTGAGCTGCTATAGTGATTGCTTTATGGCGTATCGACTATCAGGTGACATAAAAGCAACAGTGTCAGCAACTGATTTACTGACAAAACAAGGCACAGGCAGGCGCCAAAGTCCATAAAATTGTTGTCGAATCAATCGTTACAGGTTACACGTTCGCTCACTTTGTACCTTTGACGATCGAAAGAAAACAGGCTTTCGATGAGTAATTTTATGCAAACAAAAAAGTTTCAGTTGTCACTCGCAAGCATTTTCTAGAATAATCAAATATTTTATATTTTAATCCTGGTGACAATGACATAGTTTAGTTTGCCGTGTAACGCAAAGCAGCAATAAATTAGGTTTGTTGAAAGGTGCACAAATAAATGACTTTACAAGCAACATGAAACTTTTACTTCACAAATTGGCCACTTCATCGTTCCGTACTATTATGAAACCCATATCAATATGATTTATTTCCTCACCTATAGTTCCATCTTCAATATTTCAATATCAAGTTCTTCGCACGTGATTCTTACGGCTCTAATACCGCGTCCTCGTGGAATGTCTTGGTATAAATTGTCAAGATGGTATTTTATTCGATTTCAAAATACAAATCATTAGTACATTTCTACGTGCACACTATCAACTAGAAAAACAACAACTCGTCTCCTTGATCCTTGATCACTGGATACCCGAAGGAACACGATGTCCAAGATTAATGTTAGCCTCGGAAAATTGTTACTGCTCGGAAAGAAAAAAAGTGGAATTCTTTTCATATTTACGATAAGCGATCTCAGCGTGGCAGTAAAATTTCGTATTCATTATTCGCATAAAGCGAAGACAAAAATGAAAACTGCAAAAAACTGGAGGGAAACATCAGGGATATGCATAAAATGTAACTTTCAAAGGTTTTGAATTATTGCGGGTTATATAGCCGCTAGTCGCTTACAAATCACTTTCGGACACATTTATGCTTCATATATTGCTCAAATCATTCCTGAGTCTACAACATTTACAAGAAAAAAATACCCGGATACACATTTGTCCCTTCATCTACTTAAAATAATTGGTCAACTCCTAAGACAACGCATGGGTTCTTTTATACCCATATACTAATTAATAATATCGAAGTGACACGCGATTTTTGTCCATGGCGGCTATCGATTGTACGCTCGGCTGATTACAAAGCTCGACACGAAGATTCGTTATGACTTGCTTCTCCATGTGAGATATTTTAATCAGATACGAATCTTTTGGGGTCCGCGATCTCGATCAAAGCGATGTCGCAGTGTCATTGGAGTACAAACCTGTCAACCTGTCCCGAGCACTTTGCCTCCACGGGAATAAGAACCCAGGAACGCGCAATAAGATCTTGATGACTAGATCTGTATCTTACGATACGGTTAAAACTTTTAAAATAGCTATTCTTATTTTTATTTTTCATTACAATTTTTTATTCCATCTCGCTTAAACAGGCTTTCGCGCCCGTCTATATTCTAACTCTCTCTTGACTCTATTGTACCGATAATAATTTTGAGACTTTTTTCTTCTCTATTTTATTTTTAATACATTTTTTGTCTTTGTACTTGAAAGCATTGTTGAGTGGTGGCTGATGCAGGTGCTAGTGCTGCTTCCTATGGAGGTGGAACATTCCTCCACGGCAGTTCAGCAGCGCTCACAAGCTAACCCAAACAATACTTCAACCAGCAACAATATGATCGGCAGCCGAAATCCAACACTCTAATAAATGGGCGTGCCAGGAAAAGACATCATTGTCAGTTGCAAGTGTATAGAATCCACGTCGCTTCTCACTGATTACTACGGCAGTTTGTTGTTACTATAAATTATCATCTGTCGGAATTGGATCAGAATTCTTTTAATAATTAGTTCAGTTTCATCGTATTACCATAACACAATTATAACAGATTGTATTTGATGCATTATTAAACGGTACTGCGTATAAATACTAAATAACATTACAAAATGGGCGAAGCGTTGAAAATTGATCATCGATCATCAATTATGATAAGTTTATCGCTCCAGCCTACGTACCGAATTCCTTGAATGATCCAAATATGATCTTCCTACACACTTGAGGTAAGTACATTTTTCAGAGAGCACAATGAAGTCGATGCAGTTTGTTGAGAATTATACAGTCAGAGACTGGTAACTAAAAACCTAGGCCACGGATATGATTGAAGACACGTGAACGTAGTAACTACCTAACTGAAGCTATTACTAAATGGGATATATTTTCCCTAGTTTATCTTTACGGAAAATGGAAAAGAAAACAAACGACCAGCAGGTGACGTAGTGACTATCGGATACGATGCTTATAATGTTCATGTTTCTTAAAAGATTTCAACCCTAGTCTCGGCCAGGGGACAAACCTTGCAGCCTACAATGATGACATACGAGAATGTTTACTTTTCCATTTCATGTATAATCACGTAATCGCATTTTTGTGTTGCTTGATTTTTAAAAGTGTCTTATGGAAGGCTCAGAATAGCTAAACAAGAAGCTAAAATAGAATTCACGAGGATTCAGAAAAACCCGCCCGATTTGTAGTATATTTTAATTACTGCAGCCAAGCTGACAGAGCACCAATTGGCAGAGATACCAAACTTCCATATAGAATTCAACTGGCTTACTGAAAAAACGTATTTGAAAATGTTTTAATTGTTACTTTCGCTGTAACTTAGAATTCAGGTGACATATCACACCTTTTTAACTGAAATGTTTTAAAAATAAGTAACGAGAAAAAAAATGTCACATACGTTCTGTCAGAAAGCCAGTTGAATCCTCTTTGGAATAACGAACTCCCAAGTTTAGTGTCACTACCACTTACAGTTTGACTGCAGTAATTAAATAAACTACGGATTGAGTCCTGACGAAAATATGTTATCAAAAGCGACTCAATTAACCATTTTAATAATTGAACCTGATGGAATTACAGTACTTGATTGCAGCGTAGATAACTGACAAAATTAACAAACTTATAGGTAGCTTCATGACCACAAAAGCTTTTGGCGTTAGAGGCTCAGGGCCCATCAAGAGCAAGTCTACTGCCTACATTATGTTTAATTAGCAAGCATCTTTTAATTCCCTAGCGCTCGATAGTAGAATTTTAAAACACTGCTTTTGCAAATTCAAACTGGGTCCGTGAAGCTTGCGAGATGAATGTTGACAAGATAAACCTGGTATTTGTTGTTGATTAGCATTGACAGATTCTACCTACATTTTCAAATATTTATCAAGTCTATGAGACTTGAAATATTCTGGTTAGCACTCGCATGTTGTTGATATTCTCGCGATCCTGTTTATTGTCATCATGCGAGCCGAATTTCGACTGCGCGCAGCTTAATGATAATTTTGATCCAAGTGCGGCTAAAGCACTTCGTTACATTTATCCGCATAACTAGGTGCACTGGAGGCTGGCGTTAGATTTAAACCGAACGTACAGCACAGGTGTAGCTACCTGCAATACCACATGCATTCTGTATTCAAGTTTTGTCAAAACTCAACGTAAAGTTTCCGAAATAGAACCCTTTTCGTGGAAATTCAAGTAAGATTGGTATTATTCTTTAAATATCTCGATCCTAGCTTTAAATATTGATCAAACTTACAACATAGGTACTAATTGTATCTCATACGGACAAAAAGATGCATGCATATAATAATAATTGCCCAATGGTCGAGCACATCTGGTGGTCAGCAGGTACCTACATCGAGAAGAAATTGCAGTTGACAGCATGATGTAATTATTCGAGACATCTCCAAACGTCGTCCAAGTACATTTTCAGTCACGCTAGAATGCTAGATGGGGTCTGGAGATAACCTGATAACGCAAGCACCCAAAAATGTGATAAAGCACCCAAAGGAGCAAGGTTGCTACCTAGCAGCGACAGGGGGTCAACCACTCGCGGCCTCAACTAACCAAATTTAATTAATTTTCTTTTTTTCCAGCCTCATACCTATCCATTTAATTTGTGACTGCGAGTTTCATTTTTATTGCATCATTCTACACTTGTGATAGGTATTAGGTATACGGATGTTTTTAATTAAAATCTAATGCAACCACATGCCAGAAGGGCCGGAGGAATTTGGCTCACTGATCATTTATTAATGTAATCCAACTTGACCACAAATTTTCTTTTTGTCGATTGGTCTTGGACCTTAAGAATATTAAAATCACTTCAAAAATACCTGCTTACTCGAGGATTTGAACCCCGGACCTTTTTGCTTACCGGGTAAATGCTCTAAACCACTGAGCTAAGCAAGGTACGGTATTTCGGAAGAGATTTATAGATTTTAGGTTCAAATCCTGGAGTAAGCAGGTATTTTTGAAGTGATTTTAATATTCTTAAAATTACAACTAGCCGTGAAATTGGCTTCAAAAGTTTAATCCTTGTGGTCTTGGACCTTATTCATCAACCGTTTAATACTTGCAACATCATCTACGCGCGTTAAAATTAATTTACCAATAAATATGTATAGCTAAAATTAATCAAACCCTGGACCTACCTAATTGCAATTGTCACATTCAATAATGATTAGGTAGTTATGATTAGCTCATTCGTTAAAAACGTGGGTGTTAATGCCGTGAACAGCCAAATGTGGCTTCGTAAAGCGTTCACTCATATTCAGACAGAAGAAAGCAATGTAACAACAAAGGAGTCATAAAAATGGTCTCGATCTGTCGAACTCGAACCACAAACCATCTAGAAACAAAACAGTTGACCTCAGGTCAAGACCAGGCGATATTTTAAAACATAAAATGCTAAATTATCTCAAAGGCAGGCGGCGAACAAAACAAGTGACAAATGAGAAGTAACTGCGAGGAAGCCCGTGACCAACTATAATTGTGTTACCAAAGAATTTAGGAACATTGAAAATAAAATAAGAATTTTGAAAATAAGAATGCGTTGACATTGTCGAAGCATTGGGCCAATCAAAAAAGGCGCCGCCGCGGCATGGAAAATTTCTCATTAGCAAAGATCAAAAATGATAAATTGAATGTAATCCCTCATCCATTATGCAGGATGAGATGAACAAAAAATAATTCGGCAGTTGAGTATTTCCAATACTATTCTATGTACATGCAAATTGATTTTGCAACGAAAAAAGTTGCTATTGTTATAAAATAGCAAAGTGCATATATCTATGATTACAAAGGAAATGTTTTTGAATCATGATGCTGGTTTTAGAGCATGCTATAGTATATTAGAATTTACAACCAGCAAATGGAAATCATGGCATCACGACATCACCGCGAATAGCTTATTATTTCACATAAAACCTCAGCGTTATGGCACGAGAAGCATTTTTGCAAACTTCCTTTATGTTCTACTTCATGGCTATGGTCGAAAAAACTGGATGTACCACACATTTTCCCAGCAAGAAGGAAGCAGCAGTCCAATTGTTTTCATGGTACAAAACGATATTGTTTTTCAAAATGAAAATCTATTTCTTATCTCGTGACTGCTCTTATCTCGTGACTGCTCTTCTCTCGCGATTTTGCTGAATCCTTCCAGCGATCTGCTAAAAGCATCCCATGAAGATCGTGCCCCCCTTCCCCCGGGCCCCTCCAGGCGCCACACCCGCTGACGGTAGCTGTCCAAGCGTGGTTGTTCAGTTTCAGTAATCTTTGGGTGATCGCGGCGTACTTTGCCAAAATTTGAACCAATGGCAACAAGAGAAAAGTGCACGGGAAAATGTCCTCAACAGCCACAAAGACACTAGTAATCACGGTGAATATTTTTAAGTTACATCAATTGTGGTAGCTGGCGATAAGGATAACGGCGAAATAGTGCAATTCATTGTATTTTCCATACGATATTAACTCGTGCTACGCATTCTCTTTAGCATTAGCATATCTCTTTAGCATCTTTAAGCACTTTATGGTTCACTTACAGCTAAAAATAATAGTAACCAATGCTTTTATTAGAGGAATACATCTAGCTACACAAACACCAATTCAGGTAATAATAATTTCAGAATGTTTAACTAGTCTACCCTAATTCTCATACTAGGTACATGTGGACACGATGCAGACTCTGATAGCGATCGGTATTCGTTATAAGTACAGCCGGTACAGCGATTGGTAAATAACTTTGACACACATATTGGCTTCCAAACACTTTGCCTAAAGTCTGAACCAAATTGATAATTCGGTCCTATTTGATTTCCACGCACCCTTATTTACAAAAACATATCGCTCGCTAGCCGAACGATTTGTACCTTTTTTTTTTCACGTGCCTTATCCACAAAAGGTAATTATTTGCGTTCCAAGTTCGTGGTAGTATGTCAAGAAAATGATAAGAGAAAAACAGGTTAAATATATTTTTTAATGTAGACGAATCTGTTTGGTTTGAGAAGGCTAACAAGGTCAAGTTTTGTTGTGTGTACTCAGTCTGATATAACTACTTATGCACTTGAGATACAGGAACAATTTTTACCAGTATATGGTCCAAAAAGTTGATAACATTTTCAGTGTGACTGAACACGTCACGGTACTTTAAAATACCTACAATCAAGGACAAGTCGACTAAAAAAAGCGACATCGCATACGTAGGGTAGGTACCTATACGAAACCTGGAAAAAACTAATCCGCCGACCGCCATTTTGATATTAAATTTAAATTTTCCAAATGCTCCCGCGTCCTGATTATGATATCTTTATATTTGCACACTATTTGCGTGAATTGATTTGTACGTCACCATGTAGGTTACCGTATAGCTTTTCTCGGCAGAATCAATATGTCGATTGACATCATAGTGTTAATCCTTTGTTACAAGCAGGCAGTCGATTCTATTATTCTGGAGTCAATATCAATATCTCACTAGCTGAGCAAATAGCTATATGAAAATGACTACCTATGTGTATCAACTCACCAGCTACAATCAGCATGCCATATCGTCTCTCATTGCACTGATGATGATCTTCACGCTGTACGGATCAAAGTAGTCGGTGGCGTAATTAGCAAGTGTGTGTCCAAGCAAACAGCAGTTCGAGATTTCGTATTTAGAGCCTCTAGAGATACCACGCAAGGCAGTGAAAGATGAAAGACGCAACACTGGACACTAAACAGAACGTGCGAGTGTCGCCGAGATGATTTTTTTGTTGTAGAGAACCGTGGATGGAGTGTCACTCGGTCGACGACATGAACACGCGCTGATCGCGTCTCAGACTGCTGTAAAATAGCCACCTCCACACGGAAAGCAAGCAGCGAGAACCTCTGTTTGACATTTTATGCCAGGGGTATACAGGATTAAATCGAAAAAAAATAATCATAATTTAACGTTAGCCACATGCGATTCAACGGGATTTCAAGAGAGTTGGTGGCGTCTATTGGACGGACACCACCTCGGCGTTAGGGACGGGGTTTGCCTCGAGACTTTGACGTCGCCATAAAGATTTGTCTTGGTCCCAAAAATAGTTCTAAAAATTTGCTCTGAAATTTAAACGATCATGCATGTCAAATGCCAATAATTCTTGTTGACAACAGACAACAGACACTCTTGTCTGATTGGGTAGAAGGCTGATGTGGTGGGGAAATGGCTGAAAATTTCGCCGCAATTTTCTCATAGGAACCTAGCCCAGCTTTACTGTCATAGACCGCCATGACACCAAGTATTATGTGTGGTTAATGGGACACTGTACACCATAGAAAGCATCTGGCGAATACGAATCACGACACGACACTCGTTTATTCAAAATCTATGGGTCGCAGGTAACTCATTGTTGCATCAAATAAACGGTCCAATAGATATTTAAAAAAACTGTTAATAACTGGGTTAAACTGCTGAAAACTTCTAACAAACAAACTGACAACGTTTCGCTAACCTTGCTGAAAGCTGTAGCTTGCCCAGATGAAACTTTCAGCAAGGTTAGCGAAACGTTGACAGTTTGTTTGTTAGAAGTTTTCAGCAGTTTAACCCAGTTATTAACAGTTTTTTTTAAACTATAGTGCTGAAATTAGTCTGAAGACATGAGTTAAAAATTTAATAAGGTCCAATAGATACTTCATCCAGACGCGGACTGGCTGAGGGTGCAATCGCACCCCGGGCCTCAACCATTCCGCGCCCCGGTCCAAGACTATAAAAAATATTGCAGACATTATCTTTGTCAGCAGAGGGTGAGTTAAGGAGGTGTATCGAATCAAATTATTTCGTAGGTACGAAGCCCAAATGTACGCTCCATCAGCCTCGAGAGTAGCTGTAGTCTATTTCACTGAAACTCTACTACACCGACACGTGATGTCAGAAATATTAAAATTTGCCTGCTGCGCTGAATCATGGGCATCAAGCGTGAATATATTCCGGTGATCACAAAATAATATCAGACCATACATTTTCTAGGCAGCTCTCCCGAGTCCCGTATACCAAAACTGCAGAAGTGCAGCTTATCGGCTCTGATCAAGAAAACATCTATTTTATTTGGGCCCAAGATTACGGTCAGCATCCCGGAACTTTTTGGGCCAGTCCACCCCTGTCTATATTATCTCTGTTTTATTCAAAAACCTTCCATGCTCATTCAATTACCGAGCCACGGAGGTGCTGTAATGTTATGATTGCAATGCGTTAGACACCCCTGAGTGCGAACAATGAGCTCGTTGTGCGAGAAAATAAAGCGTCGTGTTATCGAACACCTCGCGCTGTTGTGCACTGTTCGATCTGAGAACGTGTCAACAGGCAAGAGGCTGAACCGAACGCGAGGGGAGCGCAGCAGTGCATCTATTGTCAAACAAATAACCCTGCACTGCACACGAAACGGTTAATTATGCACGTCGTAGAGTCAAAGATAAGAAGGCTGGGTAAAAGCTGTTTTACATTAACCGAGTCTGTATGAGTGTCTCGTTAACAGTAACATGGACCTGCGCTGCTTACAGGGGGAAATTAGTTTAGGTAACGTGAAGTGTGTGTTACATCTATAAAGAACTACTTAGTGGGTGTTGCTGGGTATAGTGAGAAAAAATGATTGGTAGATCAAAAGCAGGAAAAGATTAGGTATCTTACATTTTTCGTGGGTAAAACTTGGGTTGGTTTGTTATTCAACTTTTCGTAGGTACCCGCTGAAGTCACTGCGTAATTTTTTTAAGCCTCTTCATCCAGATCTTCTCGAAATAGGGTCAGGATGCATCAACAATCTCATCAGCTTTTTCATCTAGCAGTAAATCGGATTATCTTTTTAGTCCTTATAACAACATTTCCGAACAATTTCCTTCATCATCTTGCTGATATTTTCCGGTGAAATCTCTTCCTCATCTTCGCTATTGCGTAGTTGTTTTTGGATCTCCTAAACTGACGATAGGGCCGGCCGGAAGACGTGACCCATTCTCGGTCGAATTTGCACAAATCAGCCTCCGTACTTGGTTCTTCCGGCGACTCCTGTTTTCTCAGTCTCATACTCTCATTCTCTCATTGCACAAACCACTCGTCCTGGATCGCAGCGAGTCAAGTGCGTGCCCGTCAACTTATCGGGCAGCAATCACGCACCGCGTCACGCATACTAATGTTCACTTGTCCAGATCTCAAATGCGCTACGCTGCTATGGTGACACCCACGATCACAATGCAATCGACGTAGCACTCAAAAGCACAATTACATGCTCACAATTACACGAACACACATTTTATTTGGAGCATCTTTTTCTTTGAGTTCACGAAAACAAGATTACATTTAATTTCAATTATTATCCCACAAGATGCAAACTTCAGCAACCTCACAATAGGTATAGTCTCCGCTTTTACGAAAAGTAATTAGACGTGCTGGTACTTACTATTTCTCTGCGACGTACTTGTCCCACGTGTACACGGTTTTAATTCTTACCTGAAAATGAAAAAAATCTCCTTAGAATGGTAATTTTCCATAAAAATGCTAATGGTGCAAGAAGATTGTGCTCCCTAAAAGCTCCGCAAGCAATGCAATGCGGATTGTATGCGTCTATTGTATCAACCAGCATTTCTGAACCCGCAAACGGCAATTACTTTACAACGCAATTACTATACAACACTATGGTGGAGTGTTTATTATATTCATGCGGTATCTGCTAAAATAAAACCTTTTTTAACGCTGCCTGCTGCAGGGCCTTTGCGCTATTCCAGAGTATAAAGTGGGATAAATCAACTTCGACTTTAACAAAGCAACGACAGTAAAATATTGTCATTAAAGTCGCCTGAGACACATTTTTTATCATCAGAAATAAAATGTTGAATGTGCTCTGGGAGTTATTACAAAAAATAAGAAGAAAAACACGCTTATTTATGCTCTATGGTGAAGAATAACATAATTTTTTAAGTATTTTCTAATACTTCCCTGATTTAAACTTTATAATACGAGCACGAGACATTATTCTTTGCATTTTCGACTGATCATTGATAGATAAAAGAAAATGTTCAAAATAGATATTTCACCACCAGAAAATAACTGTTTGAGAACAGAATTTTAATAACCTCGTGAAGTGTGAAATCATTTAAACCATTACTGGAGTCTCGGCTACGGTCGACTGCCAGGTCAGAGTTCATCTTTCACCAATCTTCATCACGGTTCTCCAGTAACAAACTTCAAAGCCTTCCGACGGCTGCAGTCTCAGCAACAGATTTTGCCTTCAACTACCTCACTAAAAGCACTTGCAGCCTGCAAGCGGCCAGCACATAAATGCCATCATCCAGCGACTTTCATGCAAGGCTGTGCTAATCTCAGCCAATTCGTGCAGATAATACTAGGAATTGAAGTGACATGACAGCATTTCTTAGCAGCTAATCCAGCTAGATATTATTATTTCATGTAAAAATAACGCCGTTTCCCATCACGACATAGGAACTCGGTACACAAGACTTGGTATTTAAATATAAAATTCAAAGCAGACTTTTTTGATTGCACCATTGCGCTCGGTTGATGTGAAATGCGTTTATAATTGCATTCACTGGAAATGGTACTCATTTCTGCAATTACGTTGCATTTCTGCAACGGAGCAAAGATGCTGAAATGTTGGAGCATCAAGACAGATGAGCCTCCGCAAAGGGAAGTCTATCAATCAAGAAGCAATCATAATTTCAACGGTGTCGTATGTGTTTACAATTGTTCCATCAAATTTCCTGTTGCAGTTTGCCATTGTTTTGTTTAAAGTTGTAACAGATACTTTAACCGCATACGTTTCTTGTGAGTTATGAAAAGATCGAGATAACAAAAGATCATCTACTTGTAGAAACCTGAAGAACAAATTTCCCGCCAAATGAGAACTTCATTGGAATGTTTCCCATCATACAACCTGAGTCCTGGGTCTTGACACAATCATAACAAAAGAAGCCGAATCGTAAAGATGGTCCTTAATTGACAGACTAATGAAGATTTAAAACGATACGCTCATTTGTTTCCAACAACAGGTTTCGTTTTACTTTTATTTTAATGCCTATACCTTACCAATATTCGAATTATTATTGCAATGAGAATGATGATTTACTTCATAATACAAGTGCATAGTCATGACTGATAATTTGATTTAGATATTTTTCCTAATCACGAATCACGGATTGCAGGGCCGTGAAAATATCACCGTGGATCCTTGACGGTGAGAAAATCATGACCGAACGGGTGAGACCGACGATAATGAATCTGGACAATTGCAAGGTAAGATAAAATGGGTGGTCCACGTCAAAGCATGTTCGATAGCGCCAATCTCGCGTGGCTTGCAGCAGCAGCACTGCTGGACACTGATGACCATCGCGTCACAAAGAAAATGCTTGTATCTATACTCATTGTGTTGATGTGCTTTGTAGCACACAATTTCATCAACACAATCTCATTTACAACGTTAGCTTATAGGCCGAGGCCGATCAAAATTAACTGTATTTACATTTCACACCATGAGAAGTTGGAAATATCGTTTGTCGTTAAAATACCTGCATTTTTTATAGAATATAATTTGAGTGAAGCAATGAAAATCAACTTGTGACTAAAAAAATGTCAAAGTTTCTTCAAACATGACGTCCAATTGATAAGAGCTGTTGAGATAAATGCAAAACAGTGATTCCCTTCCCCTTTATTCCCTCTGGGCGGGACGAGCGACATGGCTCTGATAATATTTGATGTCAACAACGCACAACCTGGATAAGCCGTATACCTACCACAAAGACGCGCTATATTCTGAAAAAGTTCGTGTCGCAATCGCGTTTTATTGGAGCAAGATAGGAAAGAAAATGCGTATTTCAGGGCGTGCTGCGATCTGGTTGAAATATAAAACTGACAGTTTCATAATATTATTGTGGATACTTCCAGTCCAGCAGATTCCGGACACGAGGCAAATATCGAAAATGCCTGTGCTTAAATAATAGACTCTTGCGGCAAACTAATTGGGATTTGGGCTTACAGGTTGATGATTCCCGAATAAGGGTACCGACGACGTAAAACGGTAAAATTTGCGGAGCTTCCTCCGCACGTGTGCAGAGAAGGAAATAGGTAAATGCCAACACAACACAGATGTAGAGAGGATGACTTTTTGAGTGACAGACGGCCATTGAATTCACCTTTGCCGACTGAGGCCCAAGTGATTTAAGAAAATTATCCTCAAGCAGAAGCAATCTCCATGTTTTGGATTTCCCATCTATAATCTGAAACCCGTATGGCTGATCAGGATTACCGCCAAAATACATCTTGCCTTTGTAGGCAATATGGCAACAGGTGGCTACAATTAACGCCGAAAACGTACTGTAACGAAAAAATCTATTTGCAAGATAGGTGACCATCACGCCTAAGCGTTTTGTAAGCATTTGACGGACTTTTGAAACAAATTGCAACTAAACTTTGATGACTGAACAAGATTGTGCACGTTCTTGGTTTTTTTTTTAGTTTTTGCGTTTGAACTCTTAAGAAATATTAACCGGGCAAGAAACAGTAGCGGATATTA
>QKMV01000603.1:10509-20921 GCA_003287335.1 Lednia tumana
ATTCACAGATGATTTCTAGAAGTAAACATTTCACATCCTAATAAATAAACTAAACGCGATACCAAACAAATAAACTAATGCTTCGATACAAGTATGTTAAGGCGTTCGAGAGTTATACGAAGGTAGTATAGTATACCTATATTCCTGTTTTTCGCATCATTAATGATACTGCCTCGTATTTTAAGGTGCATCTCGTGAGGCGTTGCTGCAGGCACAAGAGTAAAAATGCATCGCCCGTAAACACCCATGCTGTCACTTGTGTGATGAATTAAAAATGCAATCCTACGCAGAATTCTTCGTGAGCAAGTAGCACACAAGCCAACAATACTGTCTCTCATTTTGTTCACTGTTTCTGATAAGTTATTACCATAACGTATGTGCGTTCCATTAAATCAACACAGAGGAATGCATGTTCGGTCCATGGCTGGGAGATTTAGCCAACTGACATAGAAAAAAAAACTTTTTGCTTCGTAATAGTTAAATGAGCAATTATAATTGAACATCATTTGTTCAATTGCTCCAAATATTACGTGTCTATTTAGCACACATATACATATCAAAGCACAAATAACATATTACTTCAAATTTCATTATTTTACTTAGGGCTGGATCTACCCAATACTAGTTAAGCTAACTAATAATTAGCGGCAACTACTTACCATTCAATTCGATAAGCGGTAAGTTGACTTACTTTTGTACAATCGGCCTAGAAAGTACACGGTATTTTTTTACATATTCACCCTCGCCTAGGGTCCCTTGTCTTTTTACTAAATCGTTGAAGACTACGCGCCTAAAGCATTACTGTTTCTTTCGTCATTTATTTTACAAACTACTGGCAAGCTAAAACGACATTCACTGAAATATCTGTTAATGCAGGTAAGCAGATTCATTTTCTAATTAAGTCATTTCTATAGTGGGATACATGGTGTTCTAAAAATGATGTACTCCCATTGTGGCTTTGGAATGCCTGCATATTTTCCTATGCTACGAATACATTCCAGTAAAGGAACGATGATTTAATTGATAAAAGAAAATATCAAACATTCAATGCGCATCGTGACATCTACCTTAACCTAGTGCGATGCACTTTTATTATATAAAAGATGCGATTCCATTTTTATCATTCATACGGCAAGTAAAAGTATCTTCTATACACGTCCCAACAACTTGCTCGACTTGTTCTACAGTGAAATGGAGAACAACCGGTCAGTGTAAAAAATTGTACGGCTAACTTCTTATGTAACCGATAAATTATTTAATGATGGCTAGACGATTGATCTTGGGCTGTGTCCAGATTCACCAGCTCTTCTGTTTATAGGTTTGTAAAGTCATCTAGTTACTATAACTTACTACTTTCCCATTGTGTTGTAGTTATACCATCTATATGACCTGTGAACTAGTAATTCACAAGTCTACTACGTCTACTACGGACAGGTCTATCATCGGACAATACCTACCTACTAGAAGGAATAGCTGCCATTTCCCGCGGCTATATCAAATACCCACTTGATTACTGGTATTTAAGCTTTTGTACTAGATGCAAGAAAAGTTTATCTGCTCCATCCATCACATGCATAAATGATATTTCTTCACACATTCGCGTGTTTTATTACAGGTAACTGTAATGTCATATTGTGATATGAGTTGATATTTACATACGTAAATAAGCCATTACATTTTTAACTTTTATAAGGTACTATTTATCGTTTGATTATTTAAATGCTGAAATTCACATGAAGTTTGTAAAAACTTTGGATCACATTTTTTAAAAGATCTTTCTCATTTTAGCCCACTTTTATGTTATAAGCTCATATCTACCTTCTTTATAAGCGCCGCCAATTTTGTGAGTGACTAATTTTATAGCTTTACACATGCACTTGGTTCATATAATCTCTGCTAAGTAGCTGCAACTTATTTGATCGTAGTTTATTACTTAATTTGCCACCATAACACTGAAAACTCATTGATTAGTAAGCGATCTTTTCCGTTCGCTTGTAGTAAAACTGGCTTCATTTTATTGCTCATGCTCTTCGGCTGATGTAAACCAGTAGGTACAGTGAATGGAGAAGAGAAGATGCATAGCAGACACCGACTTTTACCATATGTTTCAGACTTGTAGTTTGAGG
Organism: Lednia tumana; assembly: GCA_003287335.1. Classification (NCBI taxonomy): domain Eukaryota; kingdom Metazoa; phylum Arthropoda; class Insecta; order Plecoptera; family Nemouridae; genus Lednia; species Lednia tumana. The sequence goes on from QKMV01000603.1 coordinate 12,636, forward strand.
TCGGCCATGTGCCAATATCACGACAAAACCACAGTTGAAAATGTGTCATTTCGAGGAACAAGACATTCCGATCGGAAACGTTTTAATTCACCGTGGCGAACTGAAACTTGTTTGATGTGTAGACAATAGATAAATGCCATGATAGTTACTTTTTCTATAAAGTTTTATGCACCTTGCCGAGCGTAGAATCGTGGTGTAGTTATGAGCCGCCAATGCGCAGCTTCCGGTATAGCTGTCCATTCATAAAAATAACTGGGCGATCTTCTCATTTTTACCATTTTGTATTTAGTGCTACAAGGACCTAGATTTGAACTTTCTTGGGTTCGTGTTTACAAGCGAACGTGGGAAATAAAGGAAGTTGCCATGGTATCTTACGAAAAGTGACACACATCCGGAAAAGCGATAATTCATTCGAGTTAGCAATGAGTGTTCGGCCACCTTGAGCTTGAAATATTTCCGAGAGATTTAATGTCAGTCTGCAGGCTAAATATGAAGTTATGTTAAATTAGTGAAAATAATTAGCACTGCAGGTTTCACTAACTTGGTAACACGTTCATGAATTTTCTCTTTGACAAATTTAATCTCATCGCCGAAAATAATTTAGTAAATCCACAACTCAAAAAAACTGATATTTTTTTATCAACCCACGTTTCTCGTGGCTACGACTACCAAGTTTTGAAGTAGGTTTACGTAGTCAACATCAAAAGGTGAAAGGTCAAACCAATGGACAAGCCGAGAGCTATCAAAGTGGTTAAAACTGAAAAGAATAGTATAAAATTCAAACTACCTTGAGGGGTCAGCTTTATACATTATAAAATGAGTACAATGTCATTAAATATATTTCCGAACTCATAGTGAAGCTATAGATAAAATCAGATGGAATTGCATTTAAATAAACATACTGACACGCAATTTAGTTTAGTTCGTACATGCTTTTACGACTCATTTACTATTTAATCATTCTCACGATAGTCCCAGGGGATATGGACATGTTAAACAACTGGCTCCGCACTATCGCGGAACAAAGAAAACAGAAAGAACTAACCGACACTAACCGCACGCAAATAGAAAATAGCGTGAACAAGTAGGTATCGAAGAAACAAGGAAATGGATTTTCCTCGGAGACGAAGACTCCTTCAACTAATTGGCTTCTGTCATCGGGAAGTAGGTAGCTTCCTAAAACAATGCGATTGGAAGACATGCACATTTTCGCTCCATAAATAAACAATAAATCGTATCGGAAGTGATATCGACAGGCGTTTAAGTCTCAGACGTCCAATGCATTGCACGATCAACAATTCTCATGGACTGGAATTTTATGCAAAGAAGAAAGTTTTCTCGATCGTACATGAAAGACATTGATAAACGAAGATGAGCAGAGAGTATCATGTGAAATATGCGGTTCGAAAAGAGACCGTAGCGGACAATAACAATGCAGCTATAGGTACTCTTGGTCACGAGGGTCTTTGCCCACCGATTATTTATCTGATGGATTTGAAATAATGGATGGAGCACGATGTTTTTTCAAGCTCAGTAAAATCACGCACAAATTGTGGTATGATTTTCAGCTGTGTCGTGCTTGGACATAAATTCGGCCTATTTCTAGATGTTAGCAGCCACCTAAAATGTGAATTGGGGGTAATTTCTTGAGGACCTTGAGTGCAATTACTTATAACTACTAATGCGAAGAATGCGTAGCACCGATTTGATTATTATTGTGGCTGGAAAAGAAGATTAAGATTTTCATCCCTTTCTAGGATGGCAGAGAAAGGCTGCAACTTTATTTACACCTCATGGTTACAAAGATTGGTTTCGTCTTTTGTGGTACCTAAAATTATTCTTTTCTTTTTATCACGTTTTGAATCATAATAGAGTATTTGTAGCTGTGAATCAATGCTGTATAACATGTACAATCTATAGAACCAAATGATTGATGATATTATGATAGAGTGATAAATGACGTGCAATTAAAATGTCGATTAATATATTCAATTGTGACTTTTCTACTTGGTCCAATTCGTAAACGCACGGTTCATTAGTACAGTGCGTCAAATATCCATTCCTTACATTTTCACAAGTATGCCAACCAAAACACATCACGCCGAATTCATAGGCCGATATCTGTGCATTGCAGCTCATCATTGACCCCCAACACCGAGCAAACGACCTTTACAATACCTCTCCCACATTCTATTAAAATAATACGAAAGGAAGATTCTACACGAAAAAACTTCTCACTTTTGACGCTCCTAGATTTAAATTCACATCGACAGCAGCCCAATCAGAAAACATCACCAAAAAGGCACACAGTTTTGGGTTAAATTTTCGTCTACGTATTGTGATTTGCATTTACCGTGGCATCGTGTGCTAGTGGAGGTGGGAAGATTCCTCGTGAGTAGGGAGACCCAAGATGACCTATGGCCAACTGACCTTGTTATCCAACGTCGAATAAAACCCATGCACAGCGTCATTGCAAATCAGTCTGTGCTCGCCATCCATACCTCAACCACACTCATACACACACATGCACCAGCTCATCATGGCTGGTACATCAAGAATTGTGCTTTTAGCGATATTAGCGATAGGAGTTACACACATCACCTGTGCTACCGTGGACGCTGGACAACTATGGAAACCTGTTGCCGAAGGAAAGGCTTTCAGCGAGTGGAGCGAAGCAAGTCAATCGTGGAATAGACGCTCCGACGTCGTTGCTCCTCTAGAAGCGACGCCCGTCGAAGCGGCGCCGGAAGCTGCAGACTCCGAGCGCACTGCTAAGTTCATTAACTTCCGCAAAGTTCTCTCGTCGTCTACCAACGAAATCGAAGTCGAAGAGGACAACAAGAAGTCAGCTCAGGACAACTCGGCGACATCAGCTCTGTCTGGAATCTACACAGACTGCCTTGCACAGTTCTCGCTGACATGTGTCCAGAAGAAGGTTATGGTGTTCCTCGATCGTCTTGGACGTATGGAGAGTTTCGGCATCATGGGAGAGTTCATGTCCGTTGTGAGGACGAACAAGGACCTCGAGGCGCCGGTTGAGGAAGCAGACTTGAAGGACGAGGCTGATATGGACGCCGCTGCTGCCCGTTTCTTCGACAACCACGTCGTCCGACTGACATTGCCGTCGTGGTCCGACGACGCCGTTGTTGAGGGCAAAGCCGGGACTTCGATCGACATCAGCCTGCCAACCACAGCCGTCGAGGAGGGTAAGTGCGGCTTGGAGTCAGCTGTCAGATTTCATTACGGCTTGGGTAATAACAGGAATCAAGTGAATCAACGCATTTACGCTTCAGCAAATCTGATGTCGAGGATATAGAATTAACGTGCTTAGAAGCATAGCACAATTTTATAACAACATACACCAACAGTGCCACGTAATTATTCATGCCGCAGTAATTAAAATGTAATTTTCAAACTTTGGAGTATACTCAGAATTGACACAGGTCACAACAGATATTAATAATTTATCTAATTTTGTATTTCCGGAACAACAAAGTCACGGAAATGTTGATGTCTTCCTAAAATCAAAAATTTTGTCCGAGAGAACTCTTTCTCATACATGACTGCAGAAAAATTGCGAAACTCACGATGTACAGTAGCCCCGTTGATTGCGCTTTCAGCATTACCCCTCATTATTCTTGGCCTCTGAGACAAACTTAATTTCTCATCATTCCCAGCTAACAGAGAATGGGCGTGCACCTTTCCGATGACTACACAATTACAACAACCTGGCATCTACACGACCCAAGTTCAAGTCCCATATAAAAATACCAAAACACTCTATCAAGAGAAACAATGCAGTTTAATGCATCGCGCACATTTCTCTCCATGATTCCAGGTCGCAAGAAGAAGAAAGGAGGTGGCAAGATGATGAAGAAGCTGATAATGATGCTCGGTATGGCAGCAGCCGCCAAGATGGCACTCATGATCCCATTGGGAATCATGATCATCAAGATCAAAGCAATCAAGGCTCTCATCATCGGCAAACTCGCCCTGATGATCTCAAAGTTCCTGCTCATCAAGAAACTGCTGGCCAAGAAGGGAGGCGGCGGCGGCGGCGGAAAAGAGAAGCACATCATCTTGGTCCACGCTGACCACGGACACGGAGGCGGCGGCGGTGGTGGACATGGGGGTGGACACAGCAGCGGCGGAGCGAGTGACAGCTACGGACCCCCGAGCGGTGGAGGAAGCAGCAGCTATTCGAGCGGCGGCCATGGAGGCGGCGGAGACAGCGGATGGAGCAGCGGCGGCGGCGGCGGTGGTGGTGGACACTCGAGCGGCGGTGGTGGTGGAGGCGGTGGATGGTCGGGAGGCGGCGGTGGTGGTGGAAGCAGCGGGTGGGGAAGGTCGATGAAGACTGCGGAAGATCCGCAAACGATCGCGTATAGAGGACAGTATAAGCAGACCAACTAAATGGGGAATAGCTTAAAAACGAATCAGGTGTTTTTTTTTTTGGATAATAATTAGGAGCCACTAACACGAACAGACACAGGAAATAGATTTTAACATGTTGTGGACCAACTGTTACCATGACTAACGACTTTTATCTAAATTGACAAAATGACTTCGATAGAAACTTCGACATAACGTGATAATATAACTTGTAAATTAGTTTTCATGCACATAGGTTGTACTCGCCAAATAGCACCGCACATTTTATTCATTGTATGTACCACGTAATTGCTCACCGCACTTAAAATTGAAACAGCACAATGCCACACTGGGAAGTAGATTAGCTCGCAACTTGAATTTGGACCTTATGGAACTACTTTTTGGGAACAATGCTATAGTTAAATTCGACTTAGACCCTAAATGGGAGCAGACTCACGCAGCACTGGACCTCACAAAGACAGATAATTATTCATCGCACTTCAATTAGATGACAGCACAATGCACAATGCACACGCACACACTTTTTGCCATACTCTAGGTAACACGAGACTTAGGATACCTTAGGGAAACGTACTTTAGACGGACTTTGACACACGACGACGGACAGACTGATTTACGGGTTCGACGCCATTTTTATTTATGGAATTTACAAGAGGTTGATGGAATTCATTCATCATCACTCACAAAACCGCTCATTGAATTTGCACGAATATCAATTTATAATTAGGCCAATGAATCATATCTGTTTAATTTATTATTTATTTATTTATTTCAACAAACAAGAGTGATAAGATGTACGTTATATTAACATGTAATTTATTTGTGTATTTATTTGAAGCAATTGATTTCTTACGAAGAGTAAGGAATCTTAATTGAAAATAAATTATTACGAAAGTGACTGTAATGTTTTTACTTCTAGTTCCAGAACAATCATTTAATAATCACGACACTGCAGACTAAAACCTCATAAAAACCTCTTTCTTGACAAAACTAGAAATTAAAAGAAATCATGTCAAGCTTTTTTCCCATAAGTCCCATTCTCCGACCTGAAACCGGCCAGGTATCTTGTTTTCAATTTTCCACATGAAATGACCAAATCATAATCTGCCGGTCGTTGCTCATTCGAGTCATGTGGTGGAGTTTAACGACGCACTCTCTTGACAATTTGAGTCGTGTAGTGTGTGACTAAATCAAACCATCACAACATCTTCTGCGTTTTTAAAGCAAATCGCGATGAAAATGGCGCTGTGCACCAAAGGTTTTTGAATGCTTGCTCAAAAATATTCTTTTTCGCTGGTCAATTAAATAAAAATCATAACAAACGTGCGTTTGCAATGCAAATTTGACCTTAATACAGAAATTCTCAAGGTTTCACAAAATACGAGGCTATCTCATATTTCAATCCGTAAGTAGGTAATTCGCATGGGTTATATAGGTTAAGCACACGTCAATTCAATTCAAATTCAAATGTTTTCTGTGTTACTGGAAGATTATTTTGTGGCCTTAAATTTTGACATGGGCTTAAAAGCTTGTCGGCTTATGTTATGCCAAATCTTTACATAAAAATAAAATATTGCTGTATTTACAATAATAGTTTCATTAACTTGAAGTCTTCTTACGCGATACAAACGGTTCACAACTACAAGTGTATAAATCTTTTTTTTTAACTAGTGCTAAGATTAGGAGATAGGCACGAGTCTAAAAACATGCACTAAAAATTGAAAAAAAAATCTTTTGTGCAGTTCGAATTAAAAATGTGTTCCTAAAACGTTTTTGATGTATTTTTTGCACACGAGACTAAAATATGTGGAGAGCCAATATTTCAATTTTTGACAAATAACGTTCCCCCTTGCTGGGGGGGTGGGGGGGGGAAAATAATTCAATAGATATTGTCATAGTATTGTCAGTACCTTTGACAATTCCTTTCTATATGTTCGATATTGTCAATAGGTATTGCCATCATGTATACGTAAGTATTCAGCGATTCAAGTCGATTAAATATCGGAATCGGCTTAAAATCGATCGCATGGTTTGAACGTAACGGACGAGAGCAAACTAAACAAAAGCTTGTACTAAAAATAAAACAAATCATAATTCTAAATTAATCAACCAGTTTAAATTTGTTTGAACCATCCTAGATGACTGCAACCAAAAGCGTACATGCATTGGGGAAAAGCATACAAAAAAGCAATGCAGCGGCGATGGGTTGCTATTTTCCCAACCGTTAGGCGCACTCATTGAGTGAAACATAAAGCGCAAATGGAATTTGGCTACGTCTAAATATTCAGAATAAATTCCCCGCTCATCGGCTGTTGCTATTCGTGTCACGTTTTTTTGCAAGGGAAATAAGTAATTAAACTGAATTTTCACACACGGTTGCTCTTGAGAATGTTTGGTGCATTAGACCGCAGCTTAAAGTACACACGACGTACATCAACTGCAATAGCTGCATGCGAGAAAAATCACGTAACAGATCGATTGGAATGATATCAATAATTTACTGTACTAAGTATAGTGACTTGATTTTCGGATACAGTTTTAAACTAGAATTCAATATCCAGACAGGCTCACTCTGTATATTATTTTTCACACTCATGTCTAGCTCCTAATTTTGGCATTTCAAATAACTGATTACACACTGGGTTCAATTCTAACAATGCCACTAAAACTTCAAACGTTTCGTGAAGTTTACTCAGTTCTTCTTCATTTGGTCTACGATTCAGCTTTTTACTTTTTTTGTCAACTTTTTTTTAAACTAAGGGCCAGTTTTTCAGTCCGCCGTTAAATCTCAACGCTCCGTTAGAAAAAGAATCAAGGTATCTGATTGACTGTTGCTATGTTAATAACAAGTTAACGGACCGTCAGGTTCTTAACGGGCCACTGAAAAACCGGCCTTAAGCATTTCAGATTGAAAGTGGTGGTAGATTACCAGAATGCTAAGTTTAACAAAACGTAACAAGAAAAAATGTGAAAAGGAATTTTTTCAGACAGGCAGTTAAATTATCTGTGGAATAATCAAGTTTGGTGTTTCTGGCATCAGTCACTGTAGGGCCCTGTACGTAGTATTGAAAAACCGTCAAAATTCTCATGAAATCAAGTGAGATATCGTGAGATAACGTTGAAACCAACCATTTAAGCAAAATCCAAGGGCACAGAACGTATTTTGGGCTGGTTTTTTAAATACCAATGTCCTTATTAAATTTTTGAGACTCATATCTCCTGACTAAATTCAGCACTATAGTTTTTAAAAAAACTGTTAATAACTGGGTTAAACTGCTGAAAACTGAACTGAAACTAAACTGCCAACGTTTCAGTTAAGTTTTCAGCAGTTTAACCCAGTTATTAACTTTTTTTTTTAAACCAATGTCCTTACCCACTAGATGCAACAGCTGGAAAAACACCCCGGCTTGCAGTTTATTTTAATAACTGTAGTCAAACTATATATGACAGAGACATCAAAATTACATATTCCATAGAAAATTGAACTGGCTTTCTGATAAAACGTATTTGACATTTTTGTTCTGGTTACTTTTTTTGAAACGAAGCATTTCGGATTGAAAGTGGTGTTAGATCACCAGAATGCTAAGTTTATCAAAACGCAACAAGAATAAAATGTGAAAAGGCATTTTTTCAGACAGGCAGTTAAATTATCTGTGGAATAATCAAGTTTGGTGTTTCTGGCAACTTTGGTTTGACAGCAGTAATTAAAATAATCTGCGATTCGGGTGTTATTTCCAGCTGCCACCTAATCCTCTTCATGGCTGCCTTTGAAAAGCGCACTTTCCACCTTCTACCCTTTCGTCACTTACGAGTGCTAAGCATAGAAGGTTTTTAATACTGTAATTAACCTTAAACTTTTAACTGAAACCTTAAACCTTAAACCTTAACCTTAAA
>QKMV01000604.1:0-20910 GCA_003287335.1 Lednia tumana
TAATTCATTAGATTTAAGAATGGGTTTTCTAAAGCGATACGAAATGTAAGCTATCGTTGCGCTTGCAAATGTCAGCACTTAAACCACTGCATCTGATTAGTTATTACATATATTAGCCTTGGCGATGACTACTTAGGTTATTGATTGTTAGATTCTTACCCGTATTTTGAACAGTTCTGGTCAGAGACAGAGAACAGAATTAAGTCTGGGGGAAACAGGTAGTTGAGTAGAATAAACTATCCAAGACTGACGTATTATCATCAATTGTACGTAAAAACAGAAGCATAGTGGGTAGGTAGGCCGTATCGTGTCATAACAATGCCAGAAACATGAGCGTCGAAATGAAAGCTAGGACGGAATTGATCTAAATATAGGAGCGTCGTGGTCGCGGTCTCGATCGCGGGGTGTAGAGAGCATTGGAGCATTGGAGCATTGGAACAGTCAGTGGCGTTGGCGTTGCGTAGGCGACGCCTGGCGGCGCGACGCTTGACTCGGACGCCGAACGCCGAACGCTGAACGCCGAACGCGAGTCTGACAAATGAGTGCTTTGGCTTCTCTCCGTCGCCGCTACTCGATTGCCATTAGCCTGCCATTGTCTTGCTTTACATTTCTTAGAACGATTTCAGACGTAAAATAAAATGATGCAGGGAACCGAAAAAATGAGACAATGATCCTTTTATGATTAATGACGAACATCAATGCGAATGGGTGGTCCTGATTAATATTCAATCAAGCATCGATGTGTGTATAGTCTTTGACTCGAGCACGGAGCTGTGTTGACTTATACCAAATTGCCTCCCCAACCCGTCTACCTATATAGGTATAGCAATATGGCGTGTGAGGGTTGCACTTGGTCTTCGAGATATTTGACAACATAGCCAGTCCCATCTATTCTGACAGATAACATGTTTGGGATGTTAACATGGATAACAAGTGCGAGGACGTCCCAATCATTAAAGCCCCATCATTAAAACGTTTCAAAATTCCGTGCACCACTAACTAAAGCAAAGGCTACATAATGTTTATTCAAATTCAACCATGGGTATTGTAATAGATCAATCTATCACACATGTTTCTACACAAAATTACCAACCATACATTTATTACATAGACTTTAAATTACGTATAGTAACTTATAGCACTTCCAACTAATCACTCTGTATCATTTGCCCTTAAATTCAATAAATATCGACTCGTGCGTTCATCATTCGACATCTCGTGAAGTAACTCAAGCTTATCCTGTAATAATGCTACCTTTCCAGTTCTCTCCTCCTCCTGTTCTATAATAGCTGATACCTCCACACCGGCTAGCGTTACCAGAACTACCCTCTACTACCCAGGTTAGCAGACTATTAAAGTATCAAAAGATTTAGTCAAAGTGTAAATTGAAATAATAAATTCACTTTTTGGGAGAATTACTTATGAAGATTGAAGCATGTGCTGAAATTGTTTACATTACAAGTGTAAGTTTACTCGAAAGGTGGTTATTCTAAAACGTGACGTTCGAGAAGAAATATGTTCTTATGAAGTGTTTAATTTATTGTGACATATGCAAGCACCCGAGCATGATACGTACTGTATAGCCACTAGCCACCCTTACATTATACCTATTTCCTGACGCCCCAAGAGTCAAAACACGCACAACAAGCAGACACATCGAAAGTATAAATCCATATTGAAAGAATGACATATTTAAACGCGGTTCACTCGTATACCGTTCACATAGCATAAATACATCGATCTGTTTCGCTCCTGAAGACGGACTCATGTACCTGACATAAACATAACAGTCACGACATCGGGCTAGACGCCGTGGCGCCCCCGCCAACCACCTGTTTCTGATCAAAACAACCCCCTCCCCCTCCTCCCCCCCAAACAACGGTCAACTCAACCTACCCCGTTTACTATAGGAACTAAAAACCACACACATTAAAATATATTCAAAACAAATCTTACCTAGCCATTTTTAACGCATTTGAGTATTTATCGTTTCTTCACTCGGCCGTCTCTATGGGAGCAGTAGTTAAAATCACAGTAGACATAAATGAAGACGATAATTTATAACTTCCTCCGTACTTGATAGTTGACGCTTGAACAATAGTGAGTCGGTACTTAATGCACGCGCTTTGCGTGTTCACCTCTTCTGTGTCCAGCAAGCAGCCACCGACACGCTTGGACGTTGGCGTTTGACGACAGAGTAGCGACGCAACCTCCCTCCCCTAGCCGACGTCGCTTACTAAATTCGGAATTCGGATTCGGAAACGCCAGCCTGCAGCTTCGGGCCGAACGCAACGCAACGCAACGCAACGCACAGACACAAATAACGCACGCTTGCTCTTGATCCTCCTTGCCAGAGAAACGCAGCACGCACTATACGCACCGCACCATCTACCCAGTATCCTACGCACTAGTCCTATTGCGGTAAGGAGTAGCATACGCAATTTACGCACTTTCTGGACGAAGGCGTCTAAATTCTATCATATAGCAGATATGAAGTTACATTGCCGAATTGAGAGCAAATTTATTCAACGAGATTGACTTGTTAGCTTGCCAGAAGCCGAAGAAATATGGGTTGATGTGAGACTAGTGGGATATTGTCACCATTCTCTTTGAAATTTGAACCCCCACGTTATTTACCATAAATTCACCCCACCATCGTTCATCCCCTAGAACAGAGCTTCCAATCAATACCACGGAACATGGACCCCTCACGCAAGAAGCACGGGGGTTGCCATGGTGACTAATACGTGCGTGCCTACTCTCACGCACCACGCACTGTAGACTACAATTCAGCCTACTGACTCTTCCCCAAGATTATTAAGTACATTGACTCCTCGTGATACCTTTGCCATGCACCATTCATCGATCGAAAATGTCTGGCCTTTGTGTACCTAAAATGTAACCGACCAACCAGTAGTCAGCAACCAGCCAGCATTGCAGCTGGTGGAATGCGAATCGTACCTGTGCGTGTCAGCCCACAAGTCAATTAATAGGGCGTCGCGAAAATGCGGCTCTTTATCAAATTTAGGGGAGATTATACAAGAAGTCCGAGATGACGTTCATACGTCTTGAAAGAGAAATACAGATATGATGAAGTGGTTTGGGCATTGAGATGGCATAACCTTTGATTATATAGGAGGTTTAATCAAAGGTAGATGTTACAGTTACGAGCAAACGAGTGTCCAGTTCAACCTACGACTATCTTGGAATGGCAACATGGTAGCCCAGCATCCCTTCAAGGCTTCAGTAGTTGTAGCGTAGAATCTAGATCAGGAGAGAGATGCACCCAAATGCATCCCAGCAGACGCTCCGAGGCCTGCAGCCTGCGACGGGGTGGGAGCTGTGCACTGCACTCCTCTCGCGCGGTGTAGGTATTATAATTTCAAACCCAGAAGGAGCTATCGAATATTCCATCCACATAAATTAAGAATCAAGTTCCTCTAACGTAATCTATTTAATCGTAATAGTTCTTGCAAAACATCAATATCAAAACATGGAAACATAAACAATATTATGCATAATATATGATATAATATCGTACACAATAAGAAGGGGCATTAAAATTCAATTAGTTATTGAGTTTTTAGCGTAATAAGTATTGTCGTTTGAGTATGAACGTAATTTCTTTGTACATTGATAATACTTCCAGTTACATTCACAAATTGTGGCATGCGGCGTGCCCAGTTTTCTGCACGTTTGGGCGGTAGCCTGTATAGATACAAGTACACTTTTAAAAATTAATTTGTTTAATAGGTACATCGAGTTATGTAAGTGTAAAGAGTAGGTAAAGATATGTGTACCAATGATGCTATAAAATATTGTACATAGATTGCTGCATTATGCTGCTTTTACTTTCAATGTATTATATCAAAGATATTCACGTTGCCATACCTTAAGAAAGGTAAGTATTATACTAGTTTGAATTATCTTCTATAAATGACATTATAAAAGCGTTTGTGTATAAATATTTGTATTTTGGATTATGCACATGGTGCATGGGAAATGCAAGAGTAATAACGAAAATACAATATAATACTACGAACTACAAATATATAGAATTACAGTTGGTCAATATTTGGAACTGAAGTAGAAAATTAGATTTTCTAACTAATTTTGGTTCTCTAAGATTATATTGCTAGTCAGTCTTAATGTCAATGAACATGATTCGGTTTATTGTTACGGTTTTATCAACACTCATGGCTTGAGTGGAGAAGTTGTGCGAATTAGGAAGACTATTAAACAAGTTAGACAGTAGAGTAAATTTGGAACAATCTGGGTAAATTTTGGGCCCAGTATTGGCGGGTCCAAAATCCAAAAAGCTAAAGGGCAAAGACGACATCAATACTACAGACACGACGACTAGAACGTTATTATGTTTGGTTGGTTTTAGAGTTCATGCCGATGTGGTGGTTCAAATCAGCTTTCAACGCCTTCGCCTATGAAGACGCGTCTTCAGGTCCCATGATTGACTGATAGCATCTGACTAGTTTGGACTTATAGAGCCGCTCTCCGTAAAGTAATGCCGGTCCAGATGCTTACTCCTATCTCACATGTACGTTGGCTTGATCTTGTAGACCCGCTTCCAGATCTCACACAGGCAAACAGTGGAGTGGAAACGGTAAAAGATCGCTAAAGGCATGGACACATGGGTTATGATGGTCCATGCCCAGAGACCATAGAAGTGTAATTGTATCGGATGCGATTCGGCGCGGGATTTCTCTAAGGTATTAATGGCCCACATGGCCAGGTTGGTGACGAGGAGGAAGGTGACCAGCTCTCGACCCGGCTTGCGACGAATCTGCCCGGGCGTGACACAAGACCGTCGCGACGCATCCAAAACGAACATCGTCTGGCACGTGGTTTGAACGAGAGAAGCCAGCGCCGTAATCAAGACTAATATCGTATTCTTTTCTATTGTGAAATGGCCCCCGATTATAGTAAACGTACTATATATGAACATGCCCGTTTGGGCTCCCACAAGAAGAATGTTGTCCAACTCCAAATTGCGTCCTCCGTCGTATTTCAGCTGGCGTACCTAAAACACAATATGAAGTATATGTTGTGGTTCTCCCTCGATATTGAACTTTAAAATCTACCCCCCAAATATTTCCCAAATTAGCTGGTTGGTATCACGAGATGACCCACCTGTAGCATTCCAATAAGAGTGGCGAGAGTCGTCATGGCGTACAAAGTAAGCTCGCAAATGTTGACTTCCATCACTGCCAAGTTAACAAATTCGGGTCTTGCGATCAACACAAAGAACAAAATCAACGAAATTATGGTTAGCACCAAAACAAGGATGCCGACGAAGAGACCCTTATGCGCTCGGGCACAGTCCACCGAGTAGAGGTGGGGCGATCTCTTGTACGAGGCGTGGGAGCCGGCTGCTCCTACGCGTCCTCCCGGCGCGGCGACATCCGACGACGTCGACACCGACGCCCGAGAGATGTTCTTCCACATCACGTACAAGATGGCTGCGCAGATAAGAGAATACTCGATTGTGCACGGGAAAAGAAAGGGACTGGCGTCCTGAACTAGTGAGCCCATTATATTTGTTCGGCGACATTCGTAGAGTTTGTGTGGCCCTTTGAGTCCTCTAGCTGGCCGGGAATGTGCACTTGAGTTGCTGAGAGTGAACGGCTTCAGCGCTGAAAGAGATTTCGTATGTCATGTAAGCTTCAGGGTGTGCTTGAACTAATGGTAACGACATTTCTAATAGAAACGTTACTCGAACGCAGTACAGTGTGATACTCACAAAGCCTGTGCGATATGCCGAGGGTGTTGTTCTCCGGATTGTAGAACGTGAGAATTTCATGTTTGGTTTCTTGCACCAATACATTTAGCCAGACAGACAAGTTGGTTCCGATCATATGCATTAACCCGAACCTGGCTAAAGCACGGTGTCTCCAGACTTTCATTTGCTGCACAAGAGGAACGAAACGCTATTTTAAACTATCAGATTGCATGGTCATAATCATACTAATGTCGAAATAAAAGAATTTTTGTTCTTCTTGCCTCGTTGTTTAGAAAGATGAAATACATCTGTACGAAAATAAACGCCATCCGAGTCGCAGGTGTCAAAGCGAGGAGAACATTGTGGCACTGCGTGTCTCGCTCAAGTTCAAAGTACTGGCCGAACTCTAGTCCCGAGTAAATCATGCTGCCAATACCAAATGCTGCACAATCAAACAAGATTAGTTGCGTTATGATGGGTCAATAAATCTAGACGTGATAACAGAAGCGAGGCAAAGAAAAGGTGAAGACTTATTTGTATCCTGACCTACGGCACCCATTCTCAGGTAGAAGCTTCCATAGTTATATCTTTGATACCGTGGAGCTCTGCCTAGGCTTTCTTCGTTTTCATAATTACATTCCGTAACTGTACTCAATTCCGTGTCCGTTTGGTTTCCATCTTGACTCGGTGCATTTTCATCTGAGTGCAACGAAACTGAAGACCTGGGCCGTTCTGTAAGAAACAGTAACACGGTTAGCTCTCAGCACGGAGAGGTAAACAGTGTAAGTTGCCTTATCTACTCCTCTTCGATTTTAGGCGGATATTAGTAGGTACTGGTCGTACTTACTGAACGAATTTGCCACCGACAATGACGCTTTTTCACGCAGGAGCATCACGTACATATAAACCAGGAACAACATACTTCCAAAATAAAGATACAAGTAAAACCCCTAGAAGAAGAAAAACTGTCAGATCTCACATACGACTACACGTTCATGTTGATTGGCAAAAAATAACAGTGCCATTACCTCGTAAAAAGAGGGAGGAATATAAGTAGATATAACTTCAGCCATTGGAAATGCTATTCCCATCACTACCAACAGCTTCCCGTATAACGCCGACAACGTCGTTGTGAGAGCTTCCCTTCAAACATAAACAAGACCAAGTGGTTAAAATTAGTTAGACATGCATGCAACGAATTAACCATGAACACTTTTCGAGTAAGCTGATGGGGAAGGAGATTAGGTACGTACGTTCCCAACTTTCTCCAGTTCACTTGCATTTCTTCGATCCGGGATGGTCTCTTGAATGCAGGGAAGGAGGCGTGGTGGCTGTGGTACGGCGCCATCATCGTCGAAGATGCCGGCCGCATACTGTGGAAAATGAACGAGTTGAGTTCGAGCATCCGTGAACTAAATTTAATGTCATTTCTTTCTTAATTGAATTTTTTCTGTGGAGGTAAGGGAACGAATAATCATACGAGCTGTAGATTTTTTGGGTAGCTTTTCGCGAGGAGCTGGGAATAGGAAAGGGAGTTGTTCAAGGAACAATCCCAGCATTTCATTTTCAAATTCAAAATCCAGTGCATTGTGTTATCCAGAAATGATTAGGATAGCCGGTCACGAGGGATGAAGATGGGATCTCCCTCTTGGATGGTACATAAAAACCTATGTGCCTTCACTGCTCTCAAGTGATCAGAGTTGCACGTTAGCCCAGCAGGGTACCGGTAACAGGAACCGCAGAGCACGTTACGCCACGTGAAAGCGGCTCTGAGCGTTGTAATCGGATTATCTCAGGTTCGATCCTGGTGACCGGATATCGTGGTGATGGTTTCCCGTAATTTCCCACAACCATTCTGGGAAAACTCTGGGATAGGTACCTCGGACCAAAAGGGCACGGCCGCCTAATTATCAGCGCCCTTTCCCAGTCCCAGCCATTCCTCGTAAGCTGTTAAATCAACTGGGGAACTTGTATGTGAACATCCCGAAGTCTGGATGCCCTAATTCATTTCAATACTTATTAGACATAGCCATTGGTATTGGTATAAGAATAATAGAGTTTTGGTGTACCCCATAGCGGATGGGCCCTGGTGTAGTCGACTGGAGCTGGGGCGGGAGGCCGGCGATTGACGACGGCTGCTAGCTTGTCTGGCGGGGGTCGATTGATGGGACAGACTCTCGGGACTTGCGATCACTGCACTCGGACTGGCTGGAGACGGCAGCTGAAGTGGCTCACCCCCATTTCCGGTTGTCATTCCAGGCCAACTGAAGAAAATAACATTAAATAAGATAGACAGTTGCATTCTTTTGCCATTGTTTCATATCGGATGATGCAGGGGTTGATCTATTGTAGGACTTGTTGTTTTATTATTTAGATAGTTTACTTGCCATTTCATTGGTAGGTATGGTGCCCCTTAGATAATATTCCGCCAATAATTGTTTAATTAATAATCAACAAAACGAAACAGGAACAAATCAATTAATGTTTCGAGAACGGATAGAACCAATTTCCAAATGGCCTTCGAACGTGATGGAGGAGACACGAGGTCCAGAAATGCAAGCCATCGGGTCTAATTGCTTCCCCTGTGGCCAACCTTATAATACGAACACTGCGATCAGGGAGTGTCACCAAAGGTGAGAGGGGTACGACTACGTACGAATTATATGGTCTTGGCAGTTTACGAAAACAATATTATTTAGATCACGGGCGTACTAAGAAACAAGTGCCTGGAATATAGATGGGCACGTGATACCAACAGCACCTGTTTAGAAATAATGAGAAGCAAAGGGCGCTTATAAAGATTAAATAGGTAATTAAATAATGAACGAGCTTGTGACTTCACAAGCTCGCATATTGAACTGAGTTGTTTGATGAATTGCCCAATTTATATTTACACCGATTGTTGACTATCAATTACCTACGTACATGATGAGAAGCGGTAAAACAACATGCATCTATAAGTTATAGTAAACATTATTGTAGAAAAAATTTGTCTACCAGAAAAATGGTGTATACCACGTTCATAATCCCGGATAACACAGAAGTAGTTGCTGATAGGTGAAATGATGTAATAATAATAATTTGAGAACGGAATTCACACAGTTTTGAACTAACCTTTCTGTTGTCTCCCGGATCAACATATCTGACGATGCAGCACTTGTAGCGAGGCTGCGAATGACCAGGATTAGATTGGTAAACTTTATTACTGCTCAACTTAGTATAGAAACTGACGAGCTGGGAAACAACTTTGATAGCTTGCTGTGTTTATGACCTAATCGAATGAACTGAGCCTTAAATTTGGTAAGGGAATAGAGATGGCCCAAAAAGCACTGTTCGGTTCAATGGGCATTTTGAGGGATATAGATATAGGTAGACAAGATGACATGCTTGGCTAGTCTTCCTATACTTATAATATATTCAGAAACAGGTGAACAATATAGAATTTCACCACCAACACCCGTACCCCCTAAAAATTGATAACGCCAATAAAAAAGGGTACCCTCTATTACCTTAGTTTGACCATGCATGACCGTAACAGGGATGCCCATGTTTAGATAATAATGCATTACCTATAGCTTACAGGGTTACAGAGCTAAACTTAACAGGGTTAAAATAAAATAACAAAAGTTTTTCCATTATATTTTTTGGAAAGCACATGACATGCAGGATCGTTATGTAAAGTTTTAAATGTAATGTAAGTTTTGGAAAGTGATTTGGGTGTTTTAAATACAAATATCGATAGGAATACGATCGTGTTGACACAAATGTTGGGTCTACGTCTACCGGCTTGTAGGTACAGATCGAGTAGATCGCGAGCGAGATGTTCTGTCACGAGGAAAGATTGTCAACACTGCACTGAGTGAGTGTGACACTGTAGCAACAATCCACGACTCACTCTCCGTTGGGGGTGTAGGATGAGGCGGCGAAGGGGACACCCGACAGAGAGGAAACATTGAGCAATCCATCTAATAACCTATACTGATTAGTAATCATGCACTTCAAATTATGAGCATAGCAACTGCTTCGACTGAATCGAATGTCAAACGCCAAACAAAATTTCGTTTTTTTATTTGAACACATGCACCTAGGACAATGAAAACATACACGGAAGGAATGCACGGAAGGAATCCTGTATATCCATGGCCATGGCGTATATCCATGTATATCCTGCCACATGGCGGAAAGGAAAGAGCCGGTTCATTTTATTTGTAATTGTTACCTACCAAAGGGTGTCTTCTCTGGCTGTCAGATCATCATCGAGAGCCGTTCCAGAAGTGACTTCCTCGATGTCTGAGTCAATACCTTGCGCAAAGTCCATATAAAACGAATCACGAGAATCGCTTGAACGACGTCGCAATTTTAAACTCAAGTCCGGCGAGCTGTCATCCATTTCGATTGAGATAAAATATGTCCTTTCCTATTCCTGAAAGCGTTCGTGTTCTCGCCCGACTCGCTAGCGACTCACTGAGCCCGACTCAATGATCCAGCCTGTAGCTGAGGTTGCCTATGCCGATGAATGAAAACAGTGCCGACACACGAGGGTTACTACTCCAGTTTACTACTAGCTCGATACAAAATTCTACACGAACAGATTTACGTCAAACAAGAGCTTAATATTAATTACACTTGTTCGTTCGACTCAGTTTAGTGAAAATAGATCACGCACATTGCTTGCTTCGTTTTCGTTACAATCATAGTAGATTCTTACGTTTAAACGTAGCGTTGGCCATTCACATCGCCTCCACTATAAGATTCACGCCCTACGATACCGACAGACACGGCGCGCTTGAAACTACCCCCGGCCGGCCGGCTCGGCGACAGGGTGCCACCGTCGCACACCCTTCCCTGAACACAGCTAGCTCGCTCTGCTGGCTTTTGGGACAGACAACCTTGGCTACAGTAGCTGGCCGCTGGACCAACCATAATCTGAATGTACGAAGACATTGATCATACATGGATCGAAAGAAATATCTGTATCAGGCTGGTGTGATTAGGGAAATACTCAACGAACGTAGATAGGGATCCACTAATAAAAGCTGTGGTATCGCATTACTTTGGTTAATAACGCTATTCAAAAGAGCGCGTGACAAAATTAAAACGCGTGTTGTAGGAAATTTCAGTTCTCTGAGGGCCGGTTTTTACAACTTTTCTTAGCCATAAGTTAAGAGATAATCCTCAGAAACAAAATTAATTCCGTGCATGAGATTGGCTGCAACACCAATTTAATCCCATGAATAATTCTTAACTGCGAGTTAAGAAAAGTTGTAAAATCGGCCCTAAGTAAAAAGTAAAACCATCAAATTCAAATTATTTTAACAAGTATTTATTTAGAAATTTGAAACAAATGTAACATAACTTAATTGTATTGGTAATAGGTATAAACTACAGTAGAGATATAATTTAATTGCTGGTTGTTTGTTATAAACAAGGAATAGGCACAATATTATCATAATATTCAAACACAGGTTACTTACAATCAGCAAACTTTGTTTGACAATAATTAAACTGTCACAGGCTGAAAGTGGACTAACATAAAAGAACATGTAAGGATTGAAAACTATCTTGCAACTCATTATTGAATTTTCACCATATATTTAAACAAATTAATTCTCGCCCATTATGGTATTGCTGGCAATAAGCCGTTAACTGGAATTCATGATATGACACTAGTATTATTCAGACATTGTGATAGGAATAATATTTTACCTTGCCTAAGATTTAACTAGAAATTGTAACAAAAACTCCATTGATAAAAGTACAAAGCATGCAATTTATTGTAAGGCTGCCTCATAAAAGTCAAAGTCTAGTTAACTCAATAATAAAATTCCATGTGAGCCAACTGAAAGCACTGCATGCCTTGTTTGTTCCATGCTTTAAATCACATTGAAACAAAAAGTGGGCCGTTAAACCATTTTTGGTAGCAAGTGAGAGATGCGTAGATTGTTAGCCAACGCAGCTCTGCCAGGCTAGCCCTCCACAGGCCATGGATACGACGAAGTAAAGCACTACCTATAAAAAACATTTCATTTATTAATTAGTAGAAAAAAAAAATCCAGTTCATGACATTTTTAGAGCCAATGGGATCGGCGAATTCAATGATTCAGCCACAAATGAGACTAAAAAATTGCTAGATAGTCAAACTGAAACCACACACACCATGTGCCCTCATACATCAAAAGGGTATCTTAGACCACTCCTGCATTCCAATTTTAAATAAGTGGCCTGTGATAAGATTGAACTTAGCTGCAACTTATAGAAAAGTATTCATAAAGAAAATCTGAATTGACAAGGATTAAACTTTTAAAGTTATGATTTTAAGAATATTAAAATCACTTCAAAGCAGGTATTTCAAAGCAAAGCAGGTAAGCAGGTATTTTTGAAGTGATTTGAATATTCTTAAAATCTGAATTCTCAGTAATATTTGTGATACAAAACCTTGAGTGACTTCAACCGATGTAATAAGTTGCAAGTTACTTGTTTCAATCTTCAAAAAAACTGTGTTAGAGATTTACGCCTGAAGAAGCATCGCTTGCAAAATTTTGTGAAAGTTTTAGTTGATTTCTTGGCAGTCAAACCCAGTTCGTAATTTTTTTTTTTGAAAACAAGTGCTAATATTAGGAGACACGAAGTCTAAGGAATTTAAAAAATAACCTTTATCTTTTTTGTAGGTAGGTGTGCGTATTAAAACATTACTTACGGTGACAACGACACCAATGATTACATAGAGTTTTACATTTTTCCAAAACATTGACCGTGCCAGATTTCTGCTTGTTTTACGGAAAGTGACCGACTAAAAAAAACAAAAAATTGTTAGCTGGAGCCAAATGAAAAATTGCTGGACATATAACAATACAACCATCATATATAAAACAAAGTGTTTAAAAAATAAGGTTCGTAAATATTATATCGCTTTATCATGAAAAATCCTCACTTACATTGGCTGTGAGATTGTCTGCTTTATTTACTAACAGTTCTAGACGTTCTCCTCTCATAGCAACATTATCTGGAACCAAAAATTGGACATTGAACAGTGGACAACGGTTAATTATTATTCATGACAAGTGAATGCTTATCTAAGATGGTTACATTACCAACTGTGTCTCGGAATCACTAATGCAACTTTGCTCTAACTTACCTATATTCTTTACCATTATGTCTTTTAGCTCATCAAGCTCGCCATGGACTCGAGAAATAGCATCAATATCCCTGGACTCAGAATAATGTCTCATTTCATTAGCCAGTACTTGTGCAAACTCAGTGTTCATTGCATACGCAAGCGCAGTATCGGCTCGTGTTCCATAGGAAGTCTGGAATCTGCGCTTTATTTCATTTAGATACAAGAATGCCCGAGATCTCTCAAATTCCTGAAATATTAAGTACCTTTTTAGTATAGTTTAATTAATTAGGTAGGAACCTACTTAGCAGTTAAATCCTGTTAAATCTAACTAATCCAACATTAATTCATTGTTTATAATTCAATATTAATCTAATAACATGGTATTCAAAATTTTTACTTCTATTTAAATGATAAAAATTTCAATGTCCAAGATAACGAATAAAAAGAAATAAAATAAACAGACCATTATAGTCATTCCTTAATACATTACATATTAACACAATAATAACTTTTCTGAGCTTCAATGTATAATAGAAGCAGAACTCACATCATCAGTTATACACATGTAGATTATTTGACTTTCACAGATATAGTGGAAGAGGTAATTCCCTTGTGAATAAGTCAATTTGGGATTGTCAGGACTGATTTTGGCAAAAATTTGCTCAGTGACTTCAGCAAAGTTACCAGCGCACGAAGCATACTTCGTGAGCACCGTTGATCCACGGGAGATCACACTATAAAGAATTGGCATTGTGTTTCCTTAGTCTTTCGACTACGACTGTCAATCTATGTGCCTGAAAAAATATAAGATTACTGTCTTAGACATGGGCGACATGAGTATTTCATTTCAGGAGGGTTAGGAAATAGTCGTTTCACCAATGGACAGCCTCTAAATTAATTTTGGCCTTGTTTACTGTTTAGAAATATTGATCCGACTGCAAATACTAAACTAATACAGAAAGAGTAATGCCGAATAATGTATGTGCTTCAATAAATACCAATGATAATAACCAGCTCCCCAACTCGGTGAACTTCCTATGAAATGACAGTGAAGACAAGTGAAGACAAAAGAATGACAGCTGAAGGTACGATTCGTCACCTGTGGAAAGCTGGCACTGGCAATGAAAACAAACTATGCGACCTGGGAACTAACACGAGTGCCAGCTTCACGTAGTGTTACCCCCAGATCCACAAGACGAGCACGGCGCGCTAATTTCAAGTTTCAATTAGCGGACTGCTCATGACGGGGATGGAAGCGATTTCTAATGCTCGTGATGTTTGCCGAGGGGAATACACAAAAAATAAACTCTGGATTAAGCAGGTGGCAACGAAGATTGAAAAAGCCAGAGAAGGAAAAGAAAGTGTTGAGTGAAGTGTTTCGCAACGGTGTTGTGGATCCATTCGGTCCAGAGTCAATTGCTACTTCGACTTAGTAAATGTATTCACCAGTCGTCTGAGAATGGATAGCAAAGTTGTAAAATATGTTGCTATTCACTCACGACTAAGCATATTTAAAGAAAATCTCTAAACGTCCCCATAGTATGAATCTTTGCTAAAATATATAAAATATCTTGATCGCCGATCGGAATGGCAAATGATGGGCTAGTTTCTTGATACAGCATGATTTTTTTTTACCAGCTCCATTTTTATTTCCGGCCCCTATGATAATTTTGATTTCAGTTCGGGATATTTTGTGGTTTACAAAAATACTATCCATACACATCTCTGCTCTGTCGAAACTGGTCAAATATGATTATTGACAAGTATTTCATTACTCCGAATGATTGTGGTTACCTATAGCTGTTTTTAAAGCAAAAAATGACTTTTAAAAAAAACTGTTAATAACTGGGTTAAACTGCTGAAAACTTCTAACAAATAAACTGCCAACGTTTCGCTAACCTTGCTGAAAGCTTCATCGGGGCAAGTTTGGTGAAGCTTTGCTGAAGCTTTCAGCAAGGTTAGCGAAACGCTGGCAGTTTATTCGTTAGAAGTTTTCAGCAGTTTAACCCAGTTATTAACAGTTTTTTTAAAAACTATAGTGCTGAAATTAGTCAGGAGACTTGAGTCTTAAAAATTTAATAAAAAATGACTTGTTCTCGAATTTTTGGCCAGGCTATCTTACTATTTTATTGTAAAATAACGGCTGGATTTCGTTCACAGCAACAGCGTAAAGTTGCATCTACATCTACAAACTCTGTGCGTTTGGATGGGCTCTGATCTGGAGACGTTGCTCTATTCTGAAGAGTCATATTAGGTCTGGAAGATTTACGCTCTCAGCACAAAAGATAAACATAAATTAATTTTTGAGCATTTAGAAAACTTTTACAATACTGCCGTTAGCTTTGAGTGCTTAAGATAAGACTAAGGTTTACATTTCATCAGCTTGTCTCAAGCTCGAGAGCATAATCTTGGAAGAGAATAAATCACGCCTCTCAGATTGTTCTCGCAGCAGCTAGTCCAAATGCAAGATGATAAAAGCTCAGTCTTCAAGCTAAGCAGATGTAAGCTGATATAAGCAGATAGTGTACACCAGAATAACCGCGTTACCCATCACAAGTTCGGGGAAAGTGAGAAAATGGCTGACGAAGACGTTAAGGAAAAGGGAGAGGAAAACAAAGATTCCAAAATGGCCAATATTTTGAAAAGTTGTCATTTGAATCCTAACTTGATCATGCTAAAGTTGACACTTTTTGTGATGTATGGAGGTACGTTCAAGTTTTTTTTGGCAGACAGTGGCTTTAGATTGCTTCTTTCAGTAAACAGGTAAAATAAGAAATTGTATTTAATTTAGGCTGTAAGCCCGAGCCTGAAACCCCAACCGATACCAAGAACCGGAAAAAACGATTATTTTCTGAACTGAAACCATTATTTTTAAATGTCCAATGAACGAAACCGGGAATAAACCATTTCATTTATTTGGCGGTCTAATTCAATTAATTTCGGTTGTTTATTAGCCTAAAAGCCACTATTTGTTCTCAAATTTTCATTTTTTCAAGCCAAAATCTCGAAACTTGTAACAATTTCTTCATTTTCTTATAAGAATTAATTTGAAAGGGACAGGTTCGGTGCTCGCGCGAAGTTAGCGGTGAAAAAGTCAGAAATTTTGCTCTGCACCCAGTTTGCACCCAAATCCTGTAAGAAAAATTTTAACACTCCAGATAGCATGCAAGCCAGGAATTATCCGGTTTAAACAGGGTTCAACATGGTTTCAAAACCACTTCTTTTTTAAAGAACGAAACCGAAAGCAAAACCTTAAAATACAAAAAGGCAAGAAGAAAAACCGAAACCAAAACCGAATTAAGAATGATTTCAGTCCTTTCTCTAAAACATGTTAAAAGTATTGGGACAAATACAATCAAAATATAACTAACTAAACAAAGCGCTTAAACACAGCAACATAATTATAGTAACAAGGTGCCTTGTTTAAAAAAATCAGCTAAATATAGAATAGAAGGTGATACCTTTTTGCACAGACGCATGTGAGGTACTGTTTAATAAAATCTTGGTTCCAATCGAACACCCCTGGCGGCGGGTGAGGATGCAGTGTTTTATTAGATTAATTCTTGGCGGTAGGGTGATTAAGGTATTGAAATCAAATTTTTTATATTTTTAAGATTTTCTAAAAAAAAAGGCAATATCTTTATTCTTGTTTCCATAAAAAAACATTGGTCAAGTTGTGCAGTATCCACTATGGTATCAAGCTTAAGGCTGAGTTTAAAATTAACCGGCTGGCCAGGCTCGTCGTTTCCTCTTCTACCTCTTCATTTTACATTTCCTCTTCTATTCTTCCCACCGATTCTCTCCAAACTTCGCGATCTCCCCACCATCTCTGTACCTCTTCTTCCTTCCATACTTGATTCCTCTTTTCAAAAGCAACATCAATCTAACTAGACCATTTTGCTCTCGGCTTTCGGTCGGCCCACTTTTCGTTGCCCTTATATTCTATTTTCAAACTGTCTTCTCGGGTTCCTCTTCACATCCATGCTTTTCATGTGCCCAAACCAACATAATCTCTCTCTAGCCATCTAGAGAGGTGAGTCAATCTTTTTTTAACGAAGTTGCATTTAACATTTTTGTGTAGATATTCTAGCTCGTCCGCGGAAGGGACTTAGATCGCGCGGCTCCACGGTAAGGCTAAATTGCATGGATCCGGGAGGCGTTCGGTCAATGTTGGGCCCCTTCGGACCTGTGAGGCGGTTTTAGGTATGTGTACGTCTTAGCCCCGTGTTGTTTCTAGGCGACTGAGTATTTTTCGCCCCTACGTAAACTACAGCACGACTTTCGTTCTTGACATTGTACGTTTATTAATTCCTGGCACTACAATAATGAAAGAAAAAAGTCAAAATTTCATGATAGCCTTACCAGCACTTAAGTTAAAAAAAATACTAACTTGAAAATATTGACCGCTACATTGCTCCAAAAATGCAATAATTCCATTTCAACCGATTGAAACACAACGCTTCGAAAAATGGAACTTTTTTAATACCACCGTAAGTGAAACTGGAACAGATTCTGTTCTTCCATATTTTCTGTGAGTCTTTGTCCGTGAAAGGGGTTTGTCTGTAGCGCTGCAGCGAAAGGCTGTTCATAGAAAAATACACATTATTTTTACACACATCGATCAAACTTTGTGAAAACAATCCTCTTTTTACTTGAAGGTTCTGTTTTAATCAGTTAAAACAGGACTAAATCTTTTTTGGGCAACATGGCAGCTACATTTTGACGTGTGTATTTAGTTCATGTTAGGTACTCAAGTGCTTATTCGAATACAGTAACATTTATTGTTTTTGCCTTTATTATTGCAGAGCCAGAAATTAATCAAATATCAATGTCAAACATTAAAGTCTTCAAAAAAACTGTTGTTAAATGGATTCAACTGCTAAAAAATTCTAGCAAAACGTTGGCAGTTTGTTTGCTAGAATTTTTTAGCAGTTAAACCCATTTAACAACAGTTGTTTTGAAAACTAGTGCTGAAATTAGGCAGAAGACATGAGTCTTAAGAATTAAATTAACGTATTTTTTTTTCATGTAGTTACTTGCGGGGGTGAAAAATACATAGTCATCAAGAAAAAAAAAGTAGTTAATGCGTACACATAATTCAAACCGTCGCAGAGTCCTAAAAGTTCCCTAAATTGAGCTGCTATATGGTGCTATAACATGGTGCTATACTTCTCAAGCTAAAACATATCATAGGGGCCAGGGCCCTTACCTAATACCCGCTTCGTTTGATAATACTATAGGGAGGCGTAGTCAGAGGGAGAAGGTAGATTTTGGCTCAGCGGGATCCAAGGGCCGTCTGTACTGCTCCGGTAGGAGAAAACAATTGTTTTGACCCAAATTTGGGTGAGAAAACTCAAACTACGGTTCCTAATGGTGCTATACTATCGTGCTAACCATGCTAACAACATGATAGCACCCGAAAGCACCATGGTATTATCAAAATCAGTAGATATTAGCTACGGGCCCTGGGTTTCATTGGGGGATCATATAGTCATATCATTTCGATTTCAGCAACCGCCTCGTTGTTACCGTACCTGACTATCCACATGCAAAGCATCGGGCTGACTGTGGAAGAAATCGCCATCGTGTATTTGGCACTGCCATTCACAACATTCCTCAGCCCGCCTGTCACAGGTAGGTTGAACGTGCACAAAAACGGGGTTTTGTGAAAACCCTTTCAAATTAAGGTTACATTTATGGGGTTTGTGGATCCGAGCCCTGATAGGAAAGCACATGTGCGTTGCCCTTCCCGGTTTTTACAGTCTATATAATGAGAGGACATACTGCGTTACCCCAAATAATAGACTCTCTAGCCATACCTTCCTTTGTTAATCGCCACCATCGCCCCTGGCGGAAAAGTATGCTCTCTCAGTAAATAGAGTGTATCAGTTGTTCGATTGATTGATATGAATGATCTGTACAATTTTAAGAATATTAAAATCACTTCAAAAATACCTGCTTACTCGAGGACTTGAACCCCGGAACTTTTTCTAACCGGGCAAATGCTCGAACCCCTGAGCCAAGCAAGGTTTAATCCTTGTAATCTGTAAAATACCTCTCTGTGAAATTATAAGGGCACATTTCAAGTCATAACTGTGCGACTAAAACTGGTATAGATAGCGCGAAAAAAAATAATAATGATGCACTGGGTGACAGATTCGTGCATCATTAAAAACACCACGGGTCTTATTCGCTTTATATCTTGAACAGTTTTTGTCGCACAATTATGGTTTAGTAGGGCTTCGCCGTAACGCTTGGTATAAACGCGTTGCCGGAAGAGCGAGTATTTCTTTCAAACTTCAATAAACAAACATCCATAAAAGAAATAAATCCCACACAAAATTCAGTCGCCTAACCATGTATTATATGTTATAACATATTAAAATCTTGCCACTGACTCGACATGAACGTTTTCTTTAAAAACGAAATGAGAAAGGCATAAGTATTTAGCGCCACTTATGTAAGGTTGCAATGATTAAGAGCCATGTAAATAAAAACCAAAAACAGAGTTTGACATCTCGTAAGAAAGATGTCAGAAAGGAAAACAGTTGAAAACCTGCTATCAAATTCTACAGATTTCAAGCGATTAATCCTGCTTAGGGTGATTTGATGTATGTGTACACTATAAAATGATAATTAAATGTAAAAAATAGCTGGCATTAATTATTTGAAACTTTTTCTGAAAGTTTCATCAAGTTCGGTCCAGGATTGTGGCGTGCAGGGTGACAAAAGGATCAATTTTAACTGAAAAAATCGAACAAAAATCCAATTTACAAGAGAACTACTGAACAGCACGTGCTGAGATTTTCACCAATCCGAAATTCTCATCGTTCACAGATTACCTAAATTTTGTATTGAACTTTACGCAGTTTTTTGGCCTCCAGACAGTAAATAAAGAACAAAAACAGATTGTTCGAATAGCAAAAATGTACAAAAATGCAATTTCTGGCGAAAAAATTATATCGATTGCGATGGAAATATTAGCGGGTCTCAGTTAAGAGATTGCAAGGGTTATTTGGAAATATCATAAAAATCGGTCCAGCCGTTCAGCCGACCGGCCCAGCCGGCCAGAACAATGGGGTCCGCGGGCCCCGCGGAAAATTGTCAGAAAAAAGTAATTTTAAGCAAACCTTTACGGGCTTCAGCTTCAATGTTTCGAGAGATATAAAATTAAGGAAAAATTCCCTACAAAACTGTGATCATGGATTATTGTAGCCCCTAAAATCAGAGCGCTTCCGCCCTAGGCGCGCGCCTAGTGAGCCTAAACCTAAAGGTGGCACTGTGTGCTATAACGTGGTATAATAACGTGCGTTCGTGCGTGAGTGTGAAGCAATCGGTGCATCTACACCAACTGGCGATGTGCCCTCTGCAGGCTACTTGGTGGACAAGTTCGGCAAGTACAAGCCCGTGGTGGTGCTTTCGCTTATCCTGAACGCCGTCTTCCACCACTCGCTGCTGCTGATCCCGCACATGGAGACCCCTGGCGAGATGCCGTCGGCATACGTCATGCGACACCCGCTCACGGGCGACGTGGAGGTAAGCGATGATACCAACTGTACAATGTACATACTTTTAGGCAGCGTGAAACGAAGCCCTCGCTTTGCCTTCGTTTTGCGCCAACCTAAAAGAAACCCCTCTCGGGTTACGGAAATCGGGGTGGGGGTAGCCAGGTAAGCTGGGTATGCACAGATGCCCGCAGGCGGTGGCAGCTCAGAAGAAACGACTACGACTTTAGGTACAGGTTGTTCTCAGCTCTCTGCTATATTAGGCGATATTTCAAGGTCAAGGACGCGCCCGTCCTGAAATAGTT
Source organism: Lednia tumana (assembly GCA_003287335.1). Taxonomy (NCBI): domain Eukaryota; kingdom Metazoa; phylum Arthropoda; class Insecta; order Plecoptera; family Nemouridae; genus Lednia; species Lednia tumana. The sequence continues at coordinate 20,662 of QKMV01000604.1, forward strand.
GAGTAGGAAATCAAAAAAATAAACCCATTACAAACTGATGGCATGGATAGCTGGTGTAATAACCGACTCGAGAGGTTTTTGTGCGACTCTTGCCCAGCACTCTCTCACACAAACTGAAAATTTTCACGTGTATAGATACGAATTTTGAAGTAACAACAAGTTTATTTTATTTAATTTCATTGGGAACAGAAATCGACTGCCGACTATCTGTGTCTGAGAATCTAAGTTCGGTGGTGACTGATACCATCA
>QKMV01000605.1:5243-20908 GCA_003287335.1 Lednia tumana
GGAAGGGGAATTGGTTAGCTGCAAAAGCAGTCAACAAACCTAATACAGGGCTTCCGTGAGGGGAAGGGGAATTGGTTAGCTGCAAAAGCAGTCAACAAACCTAATACAGGGCTTCCGTGAGGGGAAGGGGAATTGGTTCCCACCATTTATTCAATATTATGTTGTCATTTGTTACACAAATATATCCATATCCATTTGCGCAATATCGCTCTCTCTAAGAGAGAACTCAACACTAGATCTGAACTCTTGCACGAAGTAATAGCGCCGCCCAGCCACATTTTGCGAGTTCAGTGATAATTTCCGCGCTTTTGGAACTCTTATGCGCTCTTAGATACACTTTTAGCGTTTTTGCGTGGAAAATCATGATAAACAGGGCCGCGGGCAAATTTTTTGACAGTCCATGACAATTTGTGCATTTTGATCGGTTTAAAATACGTTAAGGAACAAAAATTCAAGTCATTAAGGTCAGCATGCAACCCACGCTGGGGGCCCAGTCAGCGTGTGCAGCTTTGCTGGTAGTTAAATCCTGACGTGCGGAAAGCTCACCTGAACGCGCGCCTCGCTGAGGCCGAGCCTCTGGCTGAGCTCTTCGCGCATAAACGCGTCGGGGTAGTGCGTCTCGTCAAAAAGCCGCTCGAGCTCGTTCAGCTGCTCGAGGGTGAAGTTGGTACGACTCCGTCGCTGTTTGTTCTGCTTCGAGCTGTGGTGGTGGTGCGTCTGGTTCAGGTGGTCGCTGCTGTTCTCCTTGCGCTGGTGCAAGTCTAGTGCGGACACTGCAACAGATTAACTAGGTTCAGCCAACGGTTGGTGCTCTGCGAAGCCGTTGCGGCGTAAGGCGTCGGCACATTCATAGCATAGTCTACGCTGTGAGAGATCATTCTGTGTTACACCCACAAAATAGGCTCACGAGCCATATACTGGGTAAATTATCATCAGCGCCCGTGGCGGAGACGTATGTTCTCCCAGTAAATAGAGTACATGTTTATGAAAAATCATTTGATCAACTTAGCGTGACAGTTCGGCAACGTTTCGTCCAACCTTCCAAAAGTTCAACTTTTTACAACTCTCATCCTCCGCAGCATGAGGCTTGCCAAAGTCTCCCATCGCAACTGCTTCGCGAAGCACTACACGTAGCTTTACGGTCGGCGTTCAGAGTGGCGAATACAGAAAGTTAACCATTTGAAGGCTAGCGACACCCTAGATTATAGCAGGTCTGGCTCTGATAGGTTTGGAATATGGCTCTGATTGGAACATCGCCTATCCTAGTGTTCACCGCAAACGTTGTAAAAGATAATCCGTGTTGAAGACCACCGAAGATGGAGCAGCGAACAGCTAAGATGGCAACTTTGGTACTGAATTGGGCCAGCGGATGTGTTGGCTAACTCGCAAGATGGCTGTGTTCGGTTGAATACTACTAAACCATATTGCACATGACAAGGAAGTCATCGGGGTCTTTCTCGGTTAGAACGCTGGGGCAGCAGTGGTATAATCACGCAAAAACGCAATCACCTATCCCATCTTCCAATTTTGTCCTATTTTAATTTCCCGTTTCGTTTGGGATTGTAAGCTGCATTGCAGCTTTGCTGGAGCCTGGAGGGATGAACAACAACAGTGAACCATTCAATTTCTTTAGACACATGTCTACCGTCTAATCATACGGTTATAGTTTGCAGAAAAAAACTGTTTACTAAACTGGGTAAAACTGCTAAGAAGTCCAGTACTTAATTCCCAACGTTTCGCGAGAAGTTTTGTAAGCAAAATCAGGGGCTTCTCAACCAGTTTAGTAAACAGTTTTTTTGGAGTAAACTATTTACTTTCCGAGAAAGTGCACTATGGTACACACCCTCGTTACACTCCAGAGGTCCCATGTTCGATTCTGGTGATCGTCTATCCTATAAGTTGAGGCTTTACGTGATTCACCACGAACATGGCATATTCAGGAATAATTTCTCTACCAAAAGGCCTCGGCCGTCTCACTTCAAGCTCGTATTCCTACATTCCAGACTCATCGAGTCAAGAGCTCATAGAGTTCACAGAGCTCGTGGTGGTCTTCCCGCAAAATAGAAAAGTAAACTCAAAGCATGGCGCTTTTCCTGTGATATTCTGTACAAATTTTCTAGCCCAAACCCAGTGCTATTTATCAACCAAGAGCATCGAAGCTTGCAGCTGTCTTCAAGATCAAGCACCATGTATGTTTTTTACACGCTCTATTTGGTTGATGGTCTCTCGTCTTTAGATGGTTTATCACATTAACCGAAAGAATTTTGTTGGATTTCAACAGAAATGTAAACGACATTTTTACGATAAACCTACGTATGCATATAATTTTTAATTTAAAAAAGCGACGCTTAGCTGCAATTTCATTACAATTGAAATGCCATTGGGGTGGAAGTGCCGGGTTTACAGTGACTGTTTTGGCGGAAGAATTCAAGAGACGTCAGGAATACGCTTTGTTTCCTTTCTTGGCTAGTGAAGGAATGAGCTCAGTAGACATATTATATTACATTCAGTTTCGAGAATTTTCAGCCCCAAAAAATCACCTACCGCCTACAGTTTCATTGACGGGTGAAATGTGCGCTGACTGCCTGCAAACCCCTCGCTGGCAATGAGTTCTCACATGCAGTCGCCATTGAAACTAGTGATATGAACCAATTTATTTCCAAGTAAAAATGAAATGTGCAGTGAGGTGAGGGTGTAGAGGGTCGAATCGGGCTGGATCGGGTCGGGTCGGGTTAGGATATCTCGGCGGGCAAAGGTGGCAGCGGTGTAGGTGCGCGAAGCCGTTGCCACATCGGGCTCCTCGGCAAGCACCCCGGCTGATTTATAGCGCCGCCTCTTTACCCGGCGCTACACATCATTCACCCACCCCCAACCTCCACCCCCGACCACCCCCGACCACCTCCGACTATCACCGCTCTGGCACTGAATCCAATTCGCCACTCGACCGCTCTAATGAGATTTTTTCTCCACCAATGTAACGAGATTTTTTTATTTCATTTTATTTCCTCTACGTTTCCGCTAGCGCATATGAAACGCTGGATGGGATTTTTACAGCTTTTACAAAATGATTTACCGAAGATTTGCATTATTATAGCTATCCCATACAGACGTACATTGAAAAATGCTAAGCGCCAGGGGAAAATCCCAGTTTTAATGAACTTGAATAACTTTCCATCGCATATAAGAGTGTAACCATTTTACTCAAATTTATGCTCCCTTATTGGATTATACCTTAATCTCCTTATTCGCTTCTTTTTTTGGAAAGCTCTGTGATATAAAATGTATTACATTACGTGTATAGAATATTCTGACACATGTGAATGATATCACGAACGCAACACCGAAGGCAGATCGTTCCGTATAATGATGCGCCGTTATAAAAATAAAGGTGAAGCACAGTTTTAATTTGGTGCTTCATAAAAGTTTTATACCTCATCAAGCGAGCTGTTACACGATACAATAGCTTTTTACGTAATCGAGTGCTCTTTTTGTTCGCTCCGCTATTCCGTAAATTGACCGACGAAGGCGTTACGTTACGACACGTCTTTTATACGAGTATTCACCCACGTAGTCTGGTAGTTGTAAAAGGAAAGGAGATAGAGAGAGGCGACGCCGGGATCGACGTCTCTGTGTAACACCACTTACGGGAGACACAACCAGGAGCGAGAACGAGATGGAGATAGACCGACTGAGGTAGTGGGTAGAACAACTCCCGTCTATTTTGTATCTTCATTAGGTTAATGGAATTAAATTAATCTCAGATTCATGCACTCCACGGTGTCGCCGTCGCTGTCTCCTTATGTCGGAGTGAAGCGTGTTTTCACTTTGGAACTCGTCGCACCGCCAGGAGCGCTCGATCGGCATGGTTTACAAATGATTAAAATCGAGCAGCTTTTATCGTAAATGTTTTGTTCAAAATATGGTCGTAGGTCTACCAATTGAACTGTGTGCAGAACAAAGTTACTTCCTGCACTGGACGGTAGAGTGAACTAATTTGATTAGGTGCCTGCTGAATAATGTAATGAAGCTTTGCAAAACCATGGTATTTGATTGTTAAACGAACAGATATTTGGAGCATGTTGATTCAAATCATGAATACCACGTTAGCAAACTACAGTTAATTACAGTAAATTTGGACCAATGACAAAATTGAATGTGGAACCCCCTACAATTACCCGCGCCTCACATCTATTGCTCGGCATTTGTTCCTACCTAATGGAAGCGATCACAAACTTTCAAATTAGATTTTAAGACAGAGACAATACAACCACCAACACACCACACCAATACACCAGTACAACAAATAAAACCGAAATATCTCTTTTTCCAGGTTTTGAAAATAACCTGGCAGTAATCCGATGAAATATATTCTTGTGGGTATAACGAAGCAAGTCATCTCAGCAGGTGAGGTTGCAGCATGCAGCGGATACTACAGCTTTTAGAGTGTACTGTATGCAGGCCAGACCGTAGCATGCTGCGTCTATTACATTACATTAAATACGGGTGTTGTCGGCGTTAATACCTCCCCAGGGGCATCTCACCCCCACTCCGTCCCCCTCCACCGCTCCACAGCCACCCGCCCAAAGTGCCGTTATTTTTCCAAGTGTACTTCACTTCATTAATTAATTGCGTTTTCTTAACTCGCGCGCGATGTAAACGTTGAGAAAATCGCTGCGAATCTTCCATCTCCATTATGGGTGGAAAAGCCGAGAAAAACGGCAGCCTCGATCGAGTTAAGAATCTGCATTATCTGAGCAGAGTGAGAAAATTGCGAATAAAATTAGGGCTCAGTGATTTTCCGTTGGAAGATTTCTTTCTTCTCAACGGATTTAAAATTTAGGACAGCCGAGTGTTCTTTGTTTTATTGTCGTGAACTGAATAAACTAAATTGAATTGAATTGAGCCATGTTCTATATCTACATGCTGGAAAATGTTTAATTATAATGTTGAAAACAAATTTCATAACATCCTCCACGAGTTACTGTGTTTAAATACCATTCGCATTTCTACTGTTGTTTCAGACCAATGTGTGCTATTTTCCGTCCATATATAAAGGACAACCCACACAATCGGAATTATTTTTCTAATTTCCATTTCGTGTTTCGCTGAAAGTTATTAGATTCAAGTCTGCGAAAAAATCGCACAAAAACAAGGACTAGCTATAATTGGCGATTTATCTTTATGTATGACATGCATAGTTAATGCGCGTACAACAAAAATCTCCGCTCGGTTTTTTCGGTGGCCGAGAGAGCGACTATCCCGACCGTAAATAATTCTGTTAGTAATGTAATCTCGTTAGATTCGTTCTGCACATTGAACGTATACTACACATATACACGTTCCATGGTAATGCTGTAACTGGAAATTACAATCTAGAGCTTCATCCATTTTATTCACTTACGAGTTAAGGGATACATGCAATAATCTAATCCAATTAAGTCTCTCGCGCACGACCGTACCAGTGAGAACCCTCAAACATAATAATATAAAAAAAAACTTTCCTTCGTTCTTTTTCATTTCATTTTTTATCAAAATGCAAACAGCTGGTTGTGGGTTTATGAAGTTAGCATGATTGTGTGTCGCATTAAGCTGCCGGCACGATGTGTGCTTATGGAGATTCGCCGCCTCTCTGCCGGGGGACTCGACGACGACGTCGACGACGTTGACGACGGCGACCTATACCCTTCATTGAGGGAGTGTATTCTGTCTAATGAACCGTGGTGATTGTCGCAAGTTTTGACTCTCGACCAGGGACGTTTTCCCGTCACGACGGTGTGGGCTGGGGGCATGGATGGCGTATACACAATCACAAAGCCGGTCTACTGTGTCGACGGTGTCCTCCACCGGGACTGAGAATTAATGTAAAAGGTGAACCATGGCGATCGGCAGAGCCGGACGTAATTGATCCGTTCACTTTCTGATTTGATAAATGTGAGATGTCCATTGGATCGACACGGACGGAGTTTACTTAGCAAGACAAATATCACCGTCTTTGTAGAGAATGCAGATATAGCGTTAATTAAGTGACTCTTGCACACCAAATCACTGTTTATGATTGGTGTTACCATGGTGATGGAAGTGTTTAAATATAACAGACTGTTAAATTACCAGCCGACTATTTTAAAACCCGTCCCTCAGGATAATTGACGACTGACGTACGAAAAGTGAATCAAATATCGTTACGTCTAATTATGGGAAGAGACTGACGTATCGAATCCACATAGTGACGTATCTATTAAATTCACAACAGTTCAAAGATTCAATAAAACTTGCATCACCTGTCCGTCAACCCCTTATCTGATCATTTGATTAATCTGCATCCCTCCGTCTGCCTTCCATCCCTATCTTCCTATAGCCGAGCCCATCACCCCTATACCGCGGATATAATCCAATTATTGTCGCCCTGGCATAGCCCGGCGTCATTGTTTAACATGGTTTAACATGGTTAAACCATGCGTGGATAACACTGAATATGCACCGAGCTAGGCGGATTTATTTGCCGGCTCTGATCGGATGCATTCAAGCGACATCTCGCGACTAATGATAATCGAATTATAGCGCAGCCACATTGCAGCCAAACGCTAACACTGTATGCGGCAACGCATGCATGGTGATGCAGATGGACAAACAAACGATCTCGCATACAGTTGGTGGACGAACACCATGGCTAACAAATGCTTATATAGGTATGTTGTAACTACACTTGTATGGATTGGAATGAAAATAGGTTTTCTGTGCTTGGAGATGGGTGGACTGCGTGGGCTTAAAATTAATATAGTTTTGGTCAGTGGAACGTGTCAATAGTTTAAATTACACTGGGCTGTTGTTTTTTTTAGCGTTGGGAACACCGCAACAAAGTTCCAAAGCAAAACGTAATGCTCACCTGCACTGCAATGCAATTACAAGATATTAACAAGCTCGTATACTTCGCATCAGGGAAAGAAGTGTTTTTCTTACCTAAATCTCTCGATATCTCCGCCAAATCTGCATGGGGGGCCTGCGGCTGCTGATCTTGAGTCCTCTTGAGGTGCAAAAGATGGATAAAATAGACAGCGAGATGAAACAAGCTGATTCAGCAAACCAACCCTTTCTCTTATGGCTTCTTACTTATTGCTGTAGATTGTATCCACAGGCAGACTCGAGACCAGCCGCCACGTAGCGGGGGAGAATTGGGCGATGACGCCTAGGTAAGAAAAAACTCTTCTTTCCCAGGGATGTTCCTGAATTGGAACAGTCCTGGATCTTGACAGATTTTCGACAAGAACACATCTCCATTTACCAACCTCTTGGGCCACGCAAATTGCATTGATAACACGTAGGAAATAGTATGTACGTAAGGTAAGCGTCTTATCTTCTATAAATGCCATTTTGGTACCAGATATTCCCGGCGGTGTTTGTGCTTCGCGTAAATCATTGATTGGAAACGTTTCTCGTCCTCTCACCCTCTCGAGTCAGAGCAGCACATAAGCTGTCATTCGATTAGCGGCTCTCCCTGCCTTAACCGGGCGTTTGAGAAAGAGCTTGTCGCTGCTGCAATAATATCGTCGGCAGTCCACGTCTCCTCCTCCGACGTCTCTTCTAACGTTTCCGGCGTCGGATCTGACCGTCGCGGAGGGGCGCTCAAGCTGCTTCCCGACCCGCGCCGACCGTTTCGTGTGAATAAGTAACGAGTATTTAGTTCGCGACTCCGAGGGACCGGTAAGATACGAAACGAATGCTTTTCAAATCATTTGTCCACATTTCATTGACAAGCACGAGCGTTTGTGATGATGTCGCAATGTGACGCAACATAGCGCAAAAGGTACAATCTGTTTCATACGCAATTCGCTGCGTGATCGCGAAGCCATTTTTAGCGTACGATTAGATTTTCTGGTTTTCGTTAACAGTGTGCATAACTAATAGGATAGACTTCTCCACTCTGTCAAATAATTTTAAAATATTCAAAAATAATAAGAGGTAAATACAAAGCAAAATTCCGAAGTAGCGATAACATAGATTTTAGTACATTCCAACCCAAATTTCCAATAAAATACATATTTAGAGAGAAATGAGACTTCTAACGGAGCCAGTAAATTATATTGTTGTGTAAGAGGTGCGACTGTGCGAATTTTAGAATTTCTTTTCTTTGATGCTGGGCTGGTTGAAGTCTGAATTCGGATTTTTCTTTGATTTCACTACAACATTATACACTCACGAATGTTTTTCTTTACATCATAAGGTTGATATTATCCACGCTACTTGCCTTAATAATAAAACATGTCTCATGATCTCCCCAATAATTCGCCGCAGATTAAATGAAATACCCAAACACAAAAATCCGCTGGTTTCGAATAACGGCGTTGTCTATCAAGTCGACCACTGAAGCAATAGCGGATCCAATGGCCACAAGACCAGTGATTTTTCACGTGTTGTCTGCACGCCTCTCAACTAAACAGCGTCCATTTTTATACAACAGATAAACGTACACATGGAGTTGTATATGCCAGCCCAGTCTTCGCCTACAAAATATATTTCTCAAATCTGATGCATGGGTACCTTTCTTGACGTCCTCCTCGACTTTTGCGACGGTCCTGTCAACTTCCGGCGAGCGCCGTGGGCTGCAGGGCTCCACAACCGGCGAGGGAGGCCGGAGGTCGCCGCCAGGGGAAGACCGCGAGTCGTCGGGATCCACCAAAGGCGACACGGACGAGCCGCGGCTGACGGCGTCCTCGGACACCGGCTCAGGAGACAGACACAACTTCTTCTTTGGCGCGCTCGGCGACAGATCCTCGGCGTCGCGTTTGATCGGCTGGCCCGGCTCGAACGACTTGCACACGAACTGCGTCAGCTCCTCCATCTCACCCGAAACACGTATTGTTGGCGTTAGTCTACTCTTCTTGTCAGCAACATGTCGCAGTGAGAAGGGGTAGGCGTTCAGAGCACTACGAGTGTTGTTATTGAAAGCTTAGGAGCTTTAGAATTTAGTACAACCCTAAACTGCATTTTAGATGAAGAACTGGTGCGATAAGAAAATATGTTTTAACATAAGAATATTTTTGGAGGCGGTCTAATCGACGGGATACAGGCTACTCTTTTCGTGTTATTTGCATTAGAGTTTGACGCGTTGAGTAAGTTTTATCGACAGTTTGAACCTAATATTTGAATAATTTTTAAACCAGCCGCGACGTGTTATTGAGAAACAATCGAGGGTCAAAGCTAATACTTGTTGGAACTGCCGACACTGCACTGATCTACGGGGCCTGTAGGGTGACAATGAGAACGCCTCGTGTTCGCGAGATGAGATCCTCTCGACAGCATCCCGGCATTCCGGTCGCCATGGAAGCCGCGCTCCCGTCGTGCCGACTCGCGCACCCCGTAGGGGCGTGGCCCGCCAACTCCACCCAGCACCCCATTAGCCGTCCCCAGCCCATTGGCTGAAAGGTTAATGTTATTAAATCAACGGGTAACGAATGACTTAAGGGAGGATGGGAGACGTGATGTGTTTTTACCATTTTTACCACTTTATATGCCTGTGTATACGCGAAGACAAACAAGACAGCAGATTTTTAATTTTAAGAATGATTGTAAAAAAAAATTGATATATAACATAATTACTAACATTGGTAAAGGGATTGCTTTGCTGACATATAGAATGCGCATGCTTTTGTGAAATACAAAATCACAACTTATTACGAATAATAAACGTATGATCTGTAAAGCCAGCGACTAATATACAGACATCATGTAGAATTTAACCTATTCCTATCCCGAGAGTATTCACAAGCTGAAAATTGGGAGTCTCACTGGTTACGGCTTACGCACGCAAGCACGTACAATTTCCTAAGCCCCCGCAATTTGCTTAAAGATGATCCATTCCGACACCTGGCCGATAATCTCACGTGGCCTCATCTCATCGTCCTATTACGACCAGCCTCCAATTCACACTCGACAGTTCCTTTGATTAAGATTGGCTTATCAAAACATGGCGAACGCACGCCATACAACGAGAACAATATCATCAGTGACAAATTTACCCCGCGGCAATTCACTTCATAATAATCAACTCCCTCGACGCCGTCACATTTACTAATTACCATGCTAATTAATTGTTCGTTTCATACGAAGGCGATTTGAATTGGGCTAAGCTGGGATCAGTTTGGATGTCATTCACAGGCTTCCTTCTCTCCCTTGGGGCGTTGATGGTAAGTGTAGTAACGTCTTCGAGGATCTACCCCTTGCTTTTGTTGAATACCTGCAGGCTCTTGCCGCGCTCGCAACTTCACGCGAGCGGCCTCGGCATGATAAACGCTCTATATGCCATTTAATTAAATAGAAAGTTAAATTTGATAACAAAGCAGGCAAGTGCTAGGTTTCGGTTTCGAGCCGCCAGACGGATTTATTGCTCTGTTTAGCGAGGATAATAATTTGAGAAGCACAGCATTGAGATTGACTTTCTTGGCATCAGGATTTATTAAACTGGGGTTTTACAATCAACGCGCGTCTTCGCCTTTCACAAATTTATATTACACCTCGTATTATCATTCATGGCGGGCACTGAAGGGATGTACTGAAGTGCTGTCGTAGTAAACAATCGAAATGATACTTTCCATTTAAATTCGACCGTGGACTATGTTTACATTTTGAAATATGTTTTTGATACATTATCCGATTTCTGCACTTGTGACTTCTGCAGAAGCATCTCGTACTATCGTTTTCATTTTCCACACGCTGTTATATAAATTCAATGAGATTTTTTTCTAAGGAAGCAGAGAGGGCGTCGAAATATCTGAACTAGATTCATTGCCCATGACATTTCTGCATATGCCCCACTGTGCGAGATATTGCTTTGGTTATTTCGCCCTCACAATGAATTCCATCTCTTGTTATAGTCGTGTCTCTAGTTTCTACTCTCTATAACAGAATAGCATCGGTAGCGCACAGTAGCGTCAAGCGTGTGAGCAAGCAAGACGAAGTGGAGTAGAGATGGGCCCCAGCCGAGCTAGCTGATGTTCAATTCATATGAACATCAGCCCTGACTATCACTCATGTCGCAGCTTCGCGGCGTCGCCGTAAACTTCAGTTGAGCGCTGCAGTAGCTAACACACTTACACGGATCCCAGCGCTCGTCTGTCAAATACTGTTCACAATAATTTTGGTGGGAATATGTAACTGTTTGAAATATGGACGCAGTGTGATTGTGAATTGCAATATTTCAATTTGGCACCGAGAGATTTGTGTAATACGAAATGTTGAGAGATTTGGCGATCGGTTCGATGACATGTTTTTATTCTTTGTTAGTAAAGCGTATAATGAGATATTGTTTGTTTGTATTTTACTTTGCGTATTCGAAGTTCGTGTAGCTACTTCTTACTTGATGAAAACACGTAAAAGGGTTTTTTGACTTGAAATTAAACACCCGCTCAAATTTTCATTGCAGCCACGGAAGTATAAAAGACAGAGCGACACGGATCTAAGAGCGAAACTAAAGCGTTCGTAAAACAGAAATTTTATATCAGCTCTTACCAATGACGACCTTTTTATAGAAACTATTTTTCTTGTTAGTGTCCCGAGCCTATAAAGCTGAGCCCCTTTATCGAAAGGGCTCCCTATTTATGGCAATATAACAGTCACATTTGCTGCTTTATACGTTGGAAGAGATACGGCCACTTTCGTCGAGACTCGCTCAAATTTCTGAATCAAATCGAATCAAGCCAGCCAGCCAGCCAGCCAGCATGGCAATGGCACACTACATTTCCACAGTGCACAAGGGAAGAGCAAAGGCAAGATAACATCATAGCTACACGCATTCGAATTGAAAAGGGTCAGAATGTGGACGTGTCGCATATAAGTCATCTGATTGGTGGATTTATTGCTCGAGATGTAACGTTTTACACGGCATTGTAGAAGTTGTAGAAGCGAGATTTTGTGTGAAAACTGAAAATCTCTCGAGGAAGCTTCATCATGGCACCTTCATTTCAAAGAACCGGCACCTCCACTTGAATATTCTCAGTTCCTTCGTTGAACGTCTATCGATACTCTATGAACGGTATCTAGTAGCCGGAAATAAAATTGCATGTAGCTAGATAGCATATAATAAAACCAAATTATAGTCGAACATATATAGATATTTACTACTACATCGAAACGTAATTTTAGTTTTATATTCTTTCGATATGGCGCCTATTTCTTACCTCCGTAGCCAAGATCTGCTCCAAGTCTCCTAGTGACCGTCGTAAGACCTCGGCCAGACCATGCAGATCGGGCTAGTTTAGGGTTATGGACCGATATTCGGACAGAGTTAGCCGTGGAGCAAAGTTACGTCCGTGATAGATCTTGATTATGAGTTCTGACCCCTCGTGGCGACTCCCAGCCCAGTGAAACGTTCCCCACCCGTTCGCCCACCCGCCTGCACCGCCGGCCAAACGAAACGGCCGAAAACTGTACTGCACTGCAGAACGCACGCGGCCGTGAATCATCCGTGCAATTTACAGCGTCCAGGATCACACAATTAAAGTCGGCCGTCACATGGTTTACGACCGGGATGCCCCGCGCCCGGCCGCGTATAGAGGACGTCGGATAAACTTTGCGCGCCCGGCGAGCTCAGTTTTCAACTTGTCAAACGGTTCAGTTGGTTTGAACTTCGAACAGACCACGGCTTAAAATACTCTTAATCATCAACCTCATTTTAATGTGATATTTACGATATCGTTGCACTAAATGATTGTTAACATAATTGTTTCGTGTAAGTTTGGTGAACAGCTGAGTCACATTACGTTGGCGCCAGCGGCGGGACATTTTTTAAATCTTCCAAATGGCGACTATTTGAAATGTGTATTTGCAACAGTTCACATTAGGCGATCTCAGCTTTGTTTTGTCCGCAAGAAAGCAATGCCGACCGGGAAGGGAACCACGGGGCACCGCGGACGCAGCGATCCGCGCCAAGTACTCGACTCAGGGCGCATGGTCGAGCATGGCCGGGCCCGGTTTGTCGCTCATTAGTTTGTGTGCTCCTGTATATTGCGTTATGTCTGCTATAACTCTCGCAGCGTGGCCCCATCCACCCCCCATTTCGCTACATGCACTGCAGTTAAACTAACCGTAACATATCTAATTTGCGACTAATTCAGAGCCAGAAACAGTTTTAATTGCAAGAACAAATGCTCTCGCCTCATTTAACAGGCATTCTGCGGGAACAAGACATGCCAAGGGTAGCAATACGTATAAGAGGGTAGGACGTAACGAAATAAAACTCTTATAATTTAAGTTACATAAATCATTTTTAATATTACTCTCTTTTGTGTTGTTATTACATGAGCAACTTTTGGCTAGCATAATAAGTGGTGCTAAATTTTCATAATTTGCGAATTGGACTAACCATGCAGATATTTCTTCTTGTAATGTGTAATGCCCATCAATTCCAGCACGAAATGGTAAAACATTCTATTTTATAGAGAAGATTTGCTCTGATTTATGCTTTGCCAAGTGAAAGCTAAAAAAAAAGAGCGATCGTATAATATAGAAGCGTTTTTCCTACAAGTTAAGTCGCTTTTCCATTTCCTCGGAAACCTTTGCCATTTCTTGATTCGGTTTGCTCGGATTCAACGTGATTACTTAACGAGAAATTCAATTACTTATTCATTCTGGAAATCAGTTTAACTAATCGTTTAATTTGGCGTAGGGGAGTTACGGTAATCTCGTTACATAATGAAATGTCGTTTCTTGAGTAAACAGACCTTCCAGCCGTGGCCCTCGAATACAAAACAACGCCCAAGTCAACAAAATACAGCCAACCTAGCGACGGCCACCGACAAGCTTTCCTCGTGTTTCCCTGGTGCACCGGCAACGCAGCCCGACTTTTCCGATAACTCGATGTTTCGTTCGCATTTGCCTTGTTTGAAGAACAAGCAAGAAGAGATCTGGCAAAATTGCATGCATATATGCCCCACATTATCCAGTGCCAGAAGTCATAAATTACCCCGTCAAATATTGACCCAATTCATTCGACTGATGTACGTAGCCGTCAGTGTCACTTGAAAAATCACACGAGCTGCAAATTAGTCAGCTCGTCTTGTTGAGCACATGCATACATGCAGATGTGTGATTCAATTTGCTTTTTGTTACAAACCAAATGAATGAGCGTGGCGTGAAAACATAGCGAGTGTTGGGTGATAACCGAACGAAAGCGGGAAAGTGCCGAATGTGTTATCTGCTAGCGTCGAGACTAGCGAACAAGAAGATTGTTTTAATTAAGTGACGAGATGGCTAATTGGATTAGATACACAGCATGGCAGGCAGGTTCGAACGAAGAACGGAGAGTTAGCTAGGCTTTTCATTAGCGATTGGTTAGATTAGAACCTGTGTTTGGCGCATATTTAATCCAGCGAGACGACTTCTTTGGTGGATTGCACTTTATTTAATTTCATTTGATTTCCCCACGTGATTCAATTACCATGTCAAAGCCGATAAGAACTATAAGAAACAACAGCAGTAAACGTTCTGGCTGTAGTACATCAGTTACAAGCGCTGCAGGGTAGTGGGCATTTAGAGATACATCAATGTGAGCAAATATCACACTCACACATTTTAACACAAAGGGAATCGAGCCCCGTTGATCTGTCTGACATCAAGTCCCAAATACGTGCCTGCTTCCACAACTGCCATCCATATTGATTGTCGTGTGTGCGGTCTGTGGTCAGAACAGATTGTCTATTAGCAATTGAAACCCCACTCTAACCACATAAGAATGTATTTGTGTCTTTGATAAGGGTTTTCGAAAGAAATTTACGCATATTTAATACCTAGGTATACTGCCTGTTAATATTGGCTATACCGAGATCTGTGCCAAAGAGAGAGTATAATAAAACATTGTGCAACGCTTGTTTTTTTTTTAGAGTTCTCAAATTGATGGTGGGTGAGCTCTGAAGAATGAGTTCGATGATTCGTTTATCCCCGTCCGAAACCTCAGAAAACTCAACACCACTAGAAAGTTCCAGCCCTCGACAAGAAGTTAAGGATAACAAAGTTCGCTTTACGATCCTTAATTTGTTGTTATTCATTAATCCTGGCCAGTCTTTCGCGCTCAACTTTTCTCTCACAGTGGTGTAAATATATCGCGATGTTTGTTTCTTCAGTTGCCCATTCTTTATCGACTGCTTGGTGGCGAAGCAAAGCACAGCAGTCGCACAAAAAATGTTAGCAACTTTTAGCGCGATTGGGTAATGGATGGCATTAATAACATTACTTTGACGTGGCGAAATTGTAACTTAGATACGCTCAGATTAAAATATCACTCTTACTACGTGCATGATTAATATTAATAGGTTTCGGCATCACACTGAAATAATTTTGTGTGCGCAAGCGCTTCGTCAAATTACATTTTGAGAGCGTCATTTCGTTTTTCTCTTTAATGTGACTGTGCAATCCTAGAGCGCTACTGGCCAACGTTGTTCGGGGTTACGTCTAGGGAATATAAAGGGCGTCGCGACGCCGAGCGCTCACTCGTGGCAAGCGAGAGAAGTCGGTCGCAAAGAAAACGTTTCTCCCACTAGGAGCTAGATGGCAACAGACACTTCACTGTATGGCTAGACCAAGAAATTTATTAAAAACGGGTATTACAAGATATTTAGACGCGTCACACACATACACACGCAATGCGTTACAATTAGAGAAAATACAGCAATTACATT
>QKMV01000606.1:0-15972 GCA_003287335.1 Lednia tumana
GGCACGGCACGGCACGGCACGGCACGGCACGGCACGGCACGGCACGGCACGGCACGGCACGGCACGGCAAGGCACGGGTCGGTTTGTCGTCGTGCTGTTTATTATCGTAGAGATGTTGCTTCAACGGCTGCGTCTCGTGTCGCGAAGGTTTACGTTAGCCGGCGCCGCGTCGAGCCCCGAGTAAACGACGGGAAGACGACGCCCGACGCCCGACGCCCGACGCTGCCGTCGTCGTCGCTTGACGTGTTTACAGCCTGGTTCTCATAGGCTTGCCAGCCTAGCCTAGGGCCCCTAGGCGTTCTTGCACACACGCGCTCAAGACTACAGACTATTTATTAGATGCTTTCCACCCTAGCCTAGGGGCCCTAGGCGTTCTTCCACACACGCATTCAAGACTGCAGGCTATTTTTTACAAGCTTTCTACCTTAGCGCTAGTGAGAAAAAATATATACAAAGTGGGTTTGAATGCAAATAAATTCGTTTAAAAAAACTGTTAATAACTGGGTTAAGTTTTCAGCATTTTAACCCAGTTATTAACAGTTTTTTTTTAAACTATAGTGCTGAAATTAGTCAGGAGATATGAGTCTCAAAAAAGTAATAAATTCGTTTAAACTTTCCTACTGTTTCGTTAACTATGCTGATCACTTCTTCAGGGGTGAAAAGTTTCGGACACCTTCCGACTTTTTATAGTCAAAAAGGCTTCTGAAGCTTCTGACTTGTTTCTGTCCAAAGCTTGTTATCCCTGAAAAGATAGTTGATGAAACGTTGGGTTTAGCGGATTTCTTAAAGCATTCAAACTCAGTTTGAAAATCTTGTTTTTTTAAACCAAAAGAATGTTTATTTTTCTACAAGCAAGTAATAACATACTATGTTTTAATCGTATGTATGCTTTAATGAGTAAGCCTTGATTGAAAACATTATTCTAAAATCGGTATTTTGTCACTTTAAGTTCCACGTAAGATGTGAATAAATTGAATGAAAAGATATACGATATCATCCAATGAAATGGAAGGGAGTGGGATGAAACATAATCCCATTCCCATCTCATTTCTACACAAAAAGTGATAGAATGCCTACGCGGGAATGCTGGTAAGCTAATGTCGGATGGACTGTAGACTCTAGCGGTGACTGCATGTGCTGACTGCTGACTGCTTACTGCTTACACTGCTTGCTTATACCACATACGAACGACCCAGGCTATTAATAGGCATCTTATCCAAACAACACTCGGCCGGGCGCGTTAGTGTACGCTCGAGAGAGTCGCACTTGATTTAAGGTTGGGGGGCGAACGCCCTTACGACAAAATTAGTTGCTATCGTATTGTACTTGGGACTTGTTATAATGGGGC
Source organism: Lednia tumana (assembly GCA_003287335.1). Classification (NCBI taxonomy): domain Eukaryota; kingdom Metazoa; phylum Arthropoda; class Insecta; order Plecoptera; family Nemouridae; genus Lednia; species Lednia tumana. The sequence goes on from QKMV01000606.1 coordinate 1,349, forward strand.
TAATAAGAGTGAGGTAAGTCCATACGACTTTATAATCAGGATGCAGTTTGCTATTGTCTGTGTTACTGTAAGAAAACAGTTGCGAAAAATGGGAAATCGTCACAAGAGTTGGCTTTCATGATATTTGCGGTCAAATTTGAAATCATTTTTGGTATAGGCAAACGCAAGGCTCACTATAGCAAAGGAAAATAAAATAACCGTGAGAGTTTTATAGATTGCGCAATCAGATCTTCTGACAGTTAGAAAAATTATCCTTCCAATTCTCCTAATCAGTTGAAAACTTTGAAAAATTGTACCGAACTCCTTAAAAAAAACGATAATAGGGGACAGTTATACAATAAAGTGATCAGCGAAATTTATCTTGCCAGTCCCCACTCAGTAAAAATCCTGCCCAACGCGGAAATGGTGAAATTCGACAAACAAATGCTGTCTTGAACCAGCATCGTCCAAGAATAGATGTCCCTCGTAGCACTCAGTGTTTAATGTACGGCTTTGGAGTTCAGGGGTCAGTGCATGTGAAAAACAACGTGCTAATTCGATGTCCTGGGTTCGATGCTCGCTTATCGCTTCGAGACGCAAGGGGTGTGATTCGCTGCTGCAGTGAGATCGTCAGAAGCGAATGGTGGTCGCTAGTTGTCGAGGGGTCGGCGCCGATGTAATGGACATCCACTTTACTCTCTGCCATGAGCTATTTGTTGCTCGCCGGTTTGCGGAGACTCGGTCTTGACAAATGGTAATGAGGGTGTCCGAATCTACAGCATGCTCCGAGCGAGACCTGGATCGCTACAAGTGAACTATGCGCCGACATAGTTCACAGGCAAAAAACGCCACTAAGTACCTAGCTACACCTCTTTCGAATATCTGTGTGGATTGTTTCAGACAAGATAACGAACGCTGAAAACATTCCAGGTATTTTAAGTTATATGAAGCTTTGTTTTCGGTATAAAAGCTCGTTTATGACCCAATAAAAATATCCGGTTGATTACCATCAATGCCGCAGATTTCATTCATATTATACAACCGTATTTAACTTGCCATCAACTTGTACACGAAATTATGAACAGCAACAGCCAATATAAGACTTTGCTATAAACAATGGTGTCTGATTGAATTTCATTAAGCGCAAAATGAACGAAAACGGTCAAGACTATCAGAGATGGTAAAACATACATTAGTTGAGCGTCAAACAAATCAAGCGTAGATGTATTGCACGCTTTCGCTATAATATTTTATTGTCCCCGATCAGAGAGTATATAGTATTTTTTCCCTCGGATAAAGTGTCGGTCATTATTAACGTCCTCGTGGATACAGCAGTTAGCGAGAGAGTTACTATACCGTCCACGCGAGTACGTTATAGATGTCGCTATTAGCCCTTTGCTCGGTAACTGTCTCTCACAGTGAAGTGTGATTGTGGACCCCGCTTCCCTCATGACACCCCCGCTACGTATATATATATACACTCTCACAAAATGACCCCCACATAAATACTGGACACTTCAGTCGTAAGTAATTCCTGGCAGTTAATGGCGTTGGTCGTAATCTGTCTCGTCTCAACTCTCAATGAAAATGCTATCGCAAATCAGGAAAAATTAGAGCTGCACGTAAATCGATAGACGTTGTAATTGTAATTTGAAATTGCAGTTGTAATGGTCGAAGCTACAGCATCAGCTATCCGGAGACTTGAACCTGATTCCTTCCACGAGCAGTTATGCTGTAGATCTTCCCCAAACGGCCCCGATTGTGTGTGAAGGCTGTGGCGGGACATGGGCGACAGGGTGGAATGTGAAAACTCGTCGACATTGTCGAGATTTCCAGACTTGCCGAGACAGTTGCTAGGCTAGGCCCCTTCTGACAATGGGGGCAGAATCTTGGATAACTTCCCCGGCGATCAGGAGGGGCAGTAAATGACGTCAAGACTTGATGGTGGGTGGCAGGGGGGTCTTGCTCCCGTGGGAGCTCAAAACGTGTGGGTCATCAGAGGGGGAGAAAAGGAAAAACAGATTGTCTGGAAGAAGAGGAAATACCTTGGACTCGTTGAGATAAACTCAACTAAATATAGGTGAAGTGAAGTTAAAGACATTCGATGTAAGATTAAACTGAACCTCTGGATCTCGTCACAGAATATATACCGTATCAAACGTCGCCAATGTTGAAAGAAAACACAGGACTTTGTAAACTGTTTTCATTTAAAATCGAATCGGGATTCTTTGCACTAGTGGAGGCATTGAGTTAAATTTAACGGTGGAATAGCATTTAACGCTCGCAAACTGAACTGGCTATTTAGCGTGGAGGTGCCGAAGCTGCCAGAGAGAAAATTCCAACTGCTTGGCAGGAAAAGCATGGACTGTAATGGCTTTCTGCTACACGTACTTTCAAACGAAGCATGATTTTGTCATTTGTCTCCATTAGAAGCTGCAGCATATTGTACAGGCCAAGCTGTTGATTTGAAAGTGAGCTTCAGGCATGTAATGAGTCCTGCTAAGGGGGTGTTTCTGTGCTTCCACCCCACGATGACAAGCCCGTTGACAGCTCGGGGGGGTAATTAAACCCCTGCATGAGTTATGAACCAAAGAGACTACGTAATTTCATCGAGGATTGTTAAGGAATGTTCTGTTGTTAATTTCTAAACTGCAATATAATTTCCCATGGCGCTGAGTTGCCTATTGTATGTATACATCACCAAAAGTTTTATACCATTTAACATTTTTACTAGTTATAAACAATCTTTAACTGTCTCACTTTGAAACTTTCTTTATAATATAAGCAAATAATTGTGTATGGAAAGGCGACGCAAAATTAGAGTCGCTAGTCTTAACGACTTCGACCGTCATATTTACGATCAAGAGCGTTGGATTTTGACTCACGTCTCGTGCTCGGTTCTTGAAGAACATGTCGATGAACCATACAGACATGGATTGGCCCAATCGCGTTGGACAAAATCCAAGAATGTGATATTTATTGCATAAAACCATTAAGGCTATTACTGATTGTAAGCACATTAAAGCTCTATCGCGGACTAGAGCGCTGGGACACTTACAGAAGCGGGCGTGCGAACAGTTGACACATTGCAGATGTGCCATGCTGAGGCTATTTCTAGGTGCATTATAAAAGCCATGGAAATATAAAAATACATATTTCTTGACGTCACTCAAAACTCAAGTGACATACGTGCTTAAGTTTTAAGTTAACTGAAACTTTATGTCCAGTAAACACGAGTACTACATTGCACGTGGTTTATGAAGACCAGAAAGTGGAGCAAACAATGTGTCTGTGATTTTGGAAGACAGCCAAGTTTCCACACTCTGTGAAAAGTGTAAATTTGCGCAGCAAAACCCTGGGATAACATTGAGTCTTTTAACAACCAGGGAAGAATAAAAGCTTGGTGGGAGCCCACGGTGTGTTGCAAAATGCCTGTGTCGTTATCATATTTGATCATTAATAGGCCCTACTGGATGCCTGGGAAAACCGTAATCAATTGGATTAGCTACTACGAGTCATCACAGAAGTTGTCTCAAGTAATTCCCGCGCAAGTTAGGCAGTTGAATCTTAGTAAAACAAGGTCTTAGATGTTTCGGCGCGATTGAGACAAAGGAGCGTGTTCACTAATTGGATTTGAGAAACTATTGCCGAATGGATACATAGCCAAACGTAGAATGTGTTTGTGTCTGTTTGTTGCTTGTTATGTGATTGTTCAATCTTGATTGTATTTGGTAAACTAAAGGTTGTCTGATGCATTGAAGACAGTCAAGTTTAAGGCCCTGGAGCCAATCTTGACTTGAAAGTACCTTCCATATACCTACCTCCAGTACACCTAGCCTTACATGTCTAATTGTTGGCTTGGCAGTTTCCAAACTGTCAAACTTACTTATTAATTGGACCACAAGCTGAAATCTTAGTGCAGCTATACGGTATATTATAACGTCTGGTCTATTCAGAGTGCATTTGGCGTTTCGTTTTCTTGTTCCGAAAAACACTGCAAGTGCACGCTAGTGCAACAAATACCAAAGTGACAATACAAAATTACTTCATAAATATGAAGTATTTCCTCGCCCTGGTACTTGTTTGTACCATATCCACTTTTGTGGTTATTTGAGTTAGATTCATGGAATGCACGGTGAGTACTTGTTTGTGCCGTACAACATAGCTGTCTCGGTCATTTTTTCATCTGCATTGACTTTTTTTTGGTATGGTGTCACATCATTGACGACACTGTGTTAAAATTATGGATTGTGGTCTCATTTTGAGTCTTTATTCGTGTCCTGTTACACATTAAAGAATATGACACAGAGCGTTCAAATGTTTTACATTATTTGAGTTTCGTGTGTAATGTTCATCTTAAAATACCTTTTTAAGAGCCGTTTTTCTCTAAAAGCGGTGTAATGTATGATGTGTCAGCATAGATACATCTTTTTTCCATTATTTTTAAACTCGGAACGGTTTACATTCAAAATATGACGTTAGTTCAGCAATTTGACTTCCAACCCCTCAATTTCTTCACCACGTAAAAAGTGGATACGACAAAAATACGTTAATGGTGATGATTTATCAACATGTAAATTTATCAGATGATACATAATTAAAAGTACCCGATAAAATCAAATCTTACCCACATTTTATGATTACATGGACGATTCGAGTGTTGAATTTAAGATAACTGTCAGGATCAAGTCAGACTGCCTATTTAGGCATATGTGCCTTAAGCTACTGGCCATTTTTTTAAGTCACCAGGGTGTTTATTGTTTACTTCTTGAGACGGTATCGCCGAAGTCAGAGTTACATAATTTACGTAAGACCAGTGTCGATACTTCAAGGGGCTACTGGTTTCACGAGCAATTGAAAGTCTCTCGTGGTAAATTCACTTCTCATTGGCTATGTTGTATTAATTGACCACTTGAAATAGGATTTTTATTTGTAAGGTAACGTAGTGGAACGAATCATTTTTGTGCCAACACTCGTAATAAAACTCTCGTAAAAACTCACAACTTTTTGAGCGTTTTAAATGCCCATCACTCGGAACGTGCTCAAAGCCGAATCGGAGGAAACCAATCGTTTGTGCAAGATGCCGATTTAATTGAATGTGTGGAGGAAATTTGATTACTCAAATTTATGTTTCCACTAATTATTTATTACAACTCTGATTACGTATGCGGCTAATTACCATGTATTAATAAAAATGCAGACAAATTGGCGGTAACAGATCACCTGTCAATCAAAGTAGCCCTCAAAAAAGCGTGCAAGTCTCCACTCGTTTCTTTGGCAGTTCTTGCGTTTCTCCAGCAACTCTGAACCGTCGGCAAGACGCGTTAAAAAAGTGGTGAAAAAAGAAACGTGTAAAAAAGGTTTAAAACAATTACATGATTTAATTAAAACTCTTTTCCCCTGTACTACGGGGACCCATTCATCACACGGGCCCAACAAGAAAGAGTGAGCCGAAAGAGAAAAGGGGGACGCCGATTTGCATACGCCAAGACTGCGCCTAGCCAGAAGCTGCAAGGCTGCGGCGATATCCTGGGTGCGTACAGTGCGTAGAGTGCGTAGAGTGCGTACCGTTCACCCTTGCCGGTGCGTGCGATGCCATCCATCAGGCTAACTGCACGCCAGAGGAGCCACGAGCCCGATCTTGTCGCACCAACCTGAACGTCTTATAGAGTCTTTAAGCCATCTGCCAGCCAAATTACATTGCATATATCAAAGAAATTATGCAAGAAAAAGCATTCATTTTGCTCATTTTGCTTTGCGGCGCGGGTTATTTATGTAATTATGCCATCAATCAAGTGGCGAACTGGAATACTGTATGCAGGGCAGGCCACGATCACAATAATGTGCACAATAAGATGCGAAATAGGTCTTTGATATGATATTATACCGAGCTTTTAATTAAATTATTTGCAGTTTCAATTCTTGCGTAATTGCACGGCAAGTTATTTCATTACACGGTATGTTCGTAATTTTATGTTATTAGTAACATCTCATCATTATCTGAGTTACACGTTCATGCACGCATACTTTAAAAGTTGTTCTCTAATTTAGATATTTTATATGATAATGCATGTACGCAGAAATGTAGTAATTAGAAGAGCCTAGCAGGTCAACTGACATGCGAAATTAAACGAATTCGTGGCATTTAATCTTGGCCGCGTGTCCACGTCAACTGCAGGGGTCAAAACCAAGACATGTTTCACCGAGTCCTGGACTTAGTTTATTTGTCCTGGAGGAGTTGAAATGGAGGAGTTTGTCAATTAGGTTGTTCGCTATGTGTGGGACTCACATCCCCGTTGTGTTTTCGCTCTCTCGTTCATTTCTCTCGGTCTCGCTCTTGCTGAACGCGCGATGTGTATACACGTTAGTGCAAGATGGCAGTAGTTCTTGTATAATTGGGTTTCGTCGTCGAGTTGTGAGCCATCGGGGTCTCATTTGCGCCAGCCCGTGTCCCGGCGCCCTTCCCTCAATGTCTTTGTACACCGCCGCAACAATTAATCCAATAATTGAACTCGTCTCGACGAACGCCTGCCGGCTGGATATTCCCATGGAATCTATAACATCCAGTTTAAGACAGACTGCGTCGATATATTATATATAGGCAGTTCCCATCTCTACTGTATATACTGATACATATTTATAACACATTTCACTTATGAGCGTTCCTTGACTTTTGCCGGAGTTTTGCGATTTGACATCCATGGATTTTCTTCACTTCATAACACCCACAATTTCCCCCCGTCACCGTATATCGTATCGTGCACTGCACCTCCCCCCGCCACGCTATCCACATTCTGGCATTTCCCTTAAAGACAACCGCTCTATTTATCTTCTCCGCGAAGTGGACGCCGTTCATCTCGGCTCCCTTCGGCGTCCATCATCTCTCTGGGGACTCGAACCCAGTGCCGTGTCTGTCCAGGCCCAGAGGTCCAGCCAGCATCTCCGCTCTCCAGCCGACTCTACGCTGATCTATGTTGGCGAGGCGAGGCGGTCGGTCGGTCGCCTGCGTGCCCAACGCTCGTAAGTCTCGCATTTCTTATTCGTTCAGATTTACAGCTCAATAGCATGCTCCTGCCCTCTCTGCTTATTCCCAAGCCCGCGTCTCAAGCCCGACCGCGAGGTCATTTTTGGCGTAGACTTTTTTGGCAAACGAAACCGACTGCCGGGATAATTGCCACGAAAACTGCCCCATTGTGCGAACCGGCCACTGAAGCCACCAGCTTGCCGATGAATCTAAAACCGAAAAATGTAAGTTCTAACAAAAAATAGTGGCATCCAACGGAAGTCGAACCCGAGGCTGCTACATAAGACTGCATGCATGCCTACCAATACGCTACGAAGGCAGGTTTTGCGCATTGGATACACTGGTTCTCGTGAGATTAGCGAAGTTCAGCACAACATTGCGATGGATCAAAGGTTGGATGGATGACCATTCATACCAAGGTCCATTTCTACTCAAGAGAGAGGTCAGAAGGTTTGAAGCTAGTACAAAAGCTTCACTCCCTGTGCCATCAACCACTCGACAGCACGGATTCCTGGAGGATTCCTGCTGTGCGAGCTGTACCGTCCTTTGCAAGGGACGTTAAGGTGTGACCCCCTTGGTGCTTTTCGATAGGAGTAAGCTATCTCGGTACCGGGTTTCTCCTCTTCTCTGTTAGGTTCATCATTATCCTCATCACACTACCATTCAATGACGAGATATGACCAATGCCACTGGGCGATAGGTCGAGTTCGTCGTCAAACACCAATAACAAATCAAGGCAGCTTGAGCTAGCCATACTCAGTATAATATTATCGCAATATCTCGATCTTCCTACCCGCTTTATGACTAGCACTACCAGCGCGCCGTGGCGAGCAAAATAAACCTCTACGCCATAAATATACTCTGGCGAGCTGGACTGCCTGATAACTGCCCTGTCCAACGCCCTACCCCCCCCCCCCCCCCCCCCCCCCCCCCCCCCCCCCCCCCCCCCCCCCCCCCCCAGACGCGTCATGTGTCCCTGTCCTCGTTGCCAAGCGATGAGTTACCGGCCAAGGCGGGCGGAAGGCGAACTCTCAGTACACAAATCAAGCATTCGGGAAGCGGAGAAAAACAAACGAAACGCGAGATAAGGAAAGCCTCGGCAATTACGCGAGGAGCGATTATTGGCCAATCTGATGGATTTACATTTTGTTCCTGGTGAAAAACATCTCGCTAGGTTTAATTATTCACGGGACCTTTGGGGATCTTGCAGGGTTGTAGGAAAAATTATCCGAAGGGATGTCCGGAGTAAATATTCGTAAAGAATATCACCGGGAAAATTTTTGGGGGAAATTAGAAAATTCGGCCTGGAACGAGCGTAGGATGTGCGCGCACAGACCACCTCTTGTGTACTCCAAAGAGAGGGCATCAGGTGTTTAAACGAAATGAGACTTAAATTTATCGAATATCCTCAATTCAGAGATTACAACAATTAGTCACATTCTATCAGTGTTCAATCATAGCTGCTTGTTTAAAAGTTTTTGTTTTCAAAATTTGTAACACGAAAAGTATCCGAGTTAAACATTTGCGTTTCGCTTTTTTGGATTCCGCAATTTGCTTGAAAAAAAATATTCGAGACTGGTGTACCAATATTTTGACTAGTTTGTTGTGCAGCGAGTGGGGCATGTTTCTGACTGAATTTTCCAATCTTCCCCGAAAAATACTTCTGATATGTTTAATGTTATTTTTTATCATTTGCAATCACATTTGATCTACTGAACGGAAAAAAACTATAAAACCACGTTACAGCAAAAGCTGTCTGTTTACATGAAAGACAGATAACTATATCGGTGTGCTGTTTCACCAAGGGTAAGCCGTGATATAATGTGAAAATTGCGGTCAACTGCGTTGCGCGTTGACCAATGTGCGTGCACTGCAGTGTGCAATGTTGTAAGGGTTCGTGAACGTTCCATTAATCTCCCCTCGGTCCAGGTTTTGTCTTATATCCCCTAATGTGCGTTGTTCCTTGGGAGGAGATCAAGGCGTCCAGGCCCCCGCGATCATTCCTCTATCAATCAGTCTTGCCGAGCGCCAGATGGATGCCACGGCCGACCGGAGACCTTGGGTCGCCACAGCCCATTTCTTGTTAGATTTCCACCCCAGCCTAGCGTGGACAGGCATTCTTGCACCCACCTTCCAGTCCATTTCTTGTTACATTTCCACCCCAGCCTAGGATGTCTAGGCTTACATGGAAAAACCCTCAAGGCTACAGTCCATTTCTTATAAGCTGTCCACCCTAGCCTAGGGTGCCTATTCAATCTTGCACCCATCTTCAAGGCTACAGGCTGTTTCTTGTAAGCTTACGATCTTAGCCTAGGGTGTCTAAACTGACAAGTGCAAACCTTCAAGGCTACAGGCTGTTTCTTGTTAGCTTTACACCCTAGCCTAGGGTGTCTAGGCATTCTTACATCCACCTTCAAGAATACATGCTGTTTCTTGTAAGAGTTTCGCACTAGCCTAGTGCCCAGCTTTCTTCCTCAAGCTTCAATACTGTACAGGCTTTTTATTCCTTGTAAGGTTTCCACCATTTCCTAGGGTTCCAGGCTTACAAGAACAATCCGGCAAGGCTACAAATTTACTCTAAGCATGTCAAGTATCAAACTATATGTTAATACTTGATTCATAGCCATTGTGTGTTAAGTATAGAGCGCGTAGAAGTTTTTTTGCAAGACATCCTAGGGAGCCAAGACTAGGGTGTAAATCTGAGCATGTACAGGCTGTCGACGCAAAGACCCACACTTGAGCCGCTTCATTGCGCGGCGGATAGTTAATTCTCACTCTGTTTCCTTAGCCGGCCGACACTCGTCAACGTTATACCCTCTCGTTGTGTCGTAATTCCCGCGTCTTAGTGCAAATTGTGGTACGCCGTGGGTGTCTGTCTCTCTCCCCTAACCGTGATGCTGGGAGATTGTCGTGATGTGGTGCGTCGGTCAATTAATAGGACGGGCAATTCTCGAACGGCGCAGTTTCAAAAGCTGCACGTGTGAAACCACGTGATCCCATTGTCATTGGACGTGTCACGAAAGCGTGGGCCCGGAATTGGCAAAGCATTTCTTGACTTTTGGTTTGATTCGCCATAAATCTAGAAGACTTTCGAAATGCCATTTGTTTTGTACACAGCCCACTTGATCGCTGCTCGCTGGCTCGCTCTCCGTCGAGCAGGATGTACAAAGGCATTAAATTCGTTAACTTGTGATAACAACTGACATGGCAATAGCCAATCGGTAGCCTTAATTAGGTAACGGGTTGTTTAGTACTTAACGAGCTACTGAAAACACGGCCTTCAATAATAAACTTTACCAAGACACCAGAGGATATTTGACCGAAGTTAAAATATGATCTTGAACTTGAATTCAAACTAGGCAAAATGATCACAAGACCTCCACGGCAGTCAAAGAAGTCCACAACTAATTTATAACGTTAACATTCGACTAAAGATAGCCCCTTGTCAGAGGAAAGGAGGGGTATCCCATTTTAAGTCTGGTAAATGATGTTGCAAAACAACCATTAGTTTATACGAGTGCGTTTTCTACGAGGCTGACGTCAGCGCTGGCTGCATGTTGCGAATTTCCACGCGGTTCTACTGTGTAATGTGTCAAAAGTGATCGCAATTCCTAGCCCGTCCATTCGGTGTCTAATGTCCATGTAGAACGTTGGCTGTTCGTGGCAACGCAGCTCGACACAGTGACAGTCCTGACGGACGCGAGAAGCGCGCCGAGACAAAACTTGGTTCGCAGCGAAATGAGCGGGCTTCGTCAACTCTGACACGAGCGGAAAGCTGGGTGTTTACACGCTCGGCCATTTAAACGAATTGTCAATGGGGCTCATAAGCTGGGAATTTAGCGAGGCAACAAAAATTATCACGGCTTCATTTTACTCACGAGGAACACGCATCGAAAGCGATACTTTTGATACAGTTTTCGTCGAATAAAATTTCCCGCAAGAGAATGGCCGCGAAGATTTTTTGACCTTTGGCACTCAGGAGCACCTAAGAACAGAAGGAAAAACAACTTGACCTGCGTCATACTCGCCGATCTTTCTCGTCCCGAGAAATAAACTGTTTTATTAGTTGGCTGATCCGTTTAGGCACAATAAGCTGGGTACTGAAGGTATGTGTCTCATTTCTGCATTTTCCTGCGCCATTCTCGCGTCGATCGAGTCGCCGCGAGCGCGCCGACCAAAATATCACACACATTTTAGTGACACATAGAATTTCTTAAATATTTTTTAATGCCGTAGTCAAGTTCACGAGTAAAGTTTCATTTCACGGGTTACAGCCCCTTTAATTCTCTTGCGATCCTGTGCGAAATGTTTACAAAGAAAAATCGCTCCGTGATATCACGTAGGTATGTGCATCTCACCGTCGCACGACAAAGGCAAAAAAGTGCAGTGCACTTAATTCCAACATCATACGGATTCATATTGAGTAAAAACCCGTACGCATTTACCTTTAATATACAACGGATGAAATATTGTCACATTTACGTTCTTACCACTGACAAGCAAAGAGCGATGTAATCTCCCATTCCGAAACAAATCATTTCGCAGCCAGGATAGCTATCGTAAAGGGTCAAATTAAAGGCATCTTTAACGTGTGCTATAAAATCAAACTTTAACGACATTTCACTCCAGACAGTTGCATTTGCAGCGCACCGAGTATCAAGTGATGCCGGCTCGTTGACCATGTGATAAATTAAGTCGGTATATGCATATGCATTCAGCTTTTATTGCCGCACTATTACAATAGCACAAGAATGTTCAGCAGTGACCAACAAATGCCCGAAGTAGTTGCATGTGCACGCTGTTTTCTATTTACCTCGTCCGAACACGTAAATTGCTTTTTTTTGCTCCGAGTTATGTCCTGGGATGAATTCGTGCCGGTGGTTTGTTCGGCCAACTAGTCTCGGTAGGTACGACAAACTTGGCAGCGCAAGTAGCTCCAAATGAGACAGTCTTGTCGTCTGACGGGGCCTGATGAGTTCGGGGTTGAACAACGAACGATGTGAACGAACGCATCTGTCGGCCTGTGTGTGTGCGTGTGTGTGGGACGTGCGCAAGTGAAGTGCGTGCGTTTGCTCGCGCGCGAACACCAGAAATCTCATCAGGGTTTGCCCCCTTTTTCTCTCAATATGGAATGCATGCCACATGCTTGCTCCATACGTCGATTTCGGTCTTGAACAGCGAAGAAAATACGTTGAATTGTTTGGTATACAACGATTTCGATTCTTGTATTTCGATTCAATACTTTTAAGGCCGATCGACGACCAGTGAAGTTTGTTACGGTTATAATTTCTTAAATCGACCACAATGCTCTGGCACACTTCTCTGCCCTGTGGATTGAATACCAGGGATGCAGGAACGAATCTGATTGGCTCTTTGTTAATCCTTAGGTAGCCGCTAAAGAAAAGTTTTTTTGTAGCTGGTCTTACGGAACTGCATGTATACCAAACATTTCGCTCACTGCTAACTTAACGTTAAGTTAACGCCTAAGTTGGTTCTGGAAGGGCCTTTATTTGTCACGTTTTCATTTAAACCGAACCCTTGTATGGAAATTTACTATCCCTTCTTATCCATGTTCCTCAACGAATTTTAGTTTTACAAGAAAGAAAACTTTGTCACACGGACATAGTAAAAATTTATCGCCAAGCTTAAACCGACGCCAATAACTCTTCCCTGCTCACGCCAAAACATATCCATCTCTCGTTTTTTAAGGGGCGAGTTTGTACAGGTACTGGACTTACCGAGCTTCGGCCGATTTTATTTTATCGCGCTATTTTTTTTCTAAAGGGGGGGGTCGAACGGAGAGCGCAAGCACAGGATTGATTTGTTATTCGTGGGTGACCGAGGCCATTCTTTTTACCTGTGATATAATAGTTGGTCTCTTGAGTGCATTGCGCTAGCGCTATACGATAAAAGTGATGGCATCTTTCTAGCACTTGTGAATGCGTCCAAGGGGAAAACTTCATGTCGGGCTAAGCTACGACGCCGCGCTACATGATGCAGGGTTACTGATAGACATCGGATAACGCATGGCTATATATATACACACACAGCACAGCTAGTCCTAGTAGTACCTACCGATACCGATACCTAACGCCGCACCGGCCAGCCTGATCCACGCGCTACTCTAGCAAATTGTCAGGACGCCGTTCGAGTAAATCCACTACGTCGGGGGCGTCGGGGGCGTCAGGGGCGTCGGGGGCGCCGTGACCGCCGACTTGAGAGGCCCCGCTGAAACGTAAATGCCATAGATTAAAGAAATGCCGGAACCAGTGGGAAAATATAACACGGCTAGCAGTACGGTGGAGGCGGAAGGGCGGCGAGGAAGAATACTTTTAATTCAGCAAGGGATGGGACGCAAGCGACTTATTAAATACGGAATTAAGTTAGTTAATATATAGTTAAATGATGAAATACAATCCTTTCAAAGGCATATTCATCATCATTCATCATGCATCATTTAAAGGCATCATTGTATTTGTTTAGATAGCTTAACGTGGTTTAACATATGGTATCCCCTCAGTCAATATTGATGTCATTATGTTTTCACACGGAATTAAGCTTTGTGTATGTTTCCACAGCGTTCGAGTTATTTTTTTCCACATAACTCTCTGCCAGAAAGTTAACTTGATTAATGACGAGCGATTCGACCGAAATTTTTTCCATTTTTTGGGAGGGGGCTGTGTCAAAATGAGATTTTTCTTAAAATCCTGAAGAACTTTCAATGTCCAGACACATTGATGTTGGGTTCCGAGAATGATGAAAGCTCACGTGCTTCGGGGCGCCGGCGAAGTAATTCAAAATGGACTGAAATTTCAGGTTGGCTTGATGTGGTATTCGTTTCTGACTAAGCATTGCATGGCGGATTACATTCAAATAGTCCAATTCGGAAAAAAGTTGGAAAATTTCGCTTTGCCTTAAATAAAAAATTACTTGCAAAAAATAAGTTTTCAATCCCAGTACCACCAAGGCAAGACTCAAATTACAAAGGGAAGCCTAAAATGGGGTAAAGCGCAGATTGCAAGCTGAACACGAAAATATTTCCAGGCGCACAAACGTCACGACAGAGTCCAAATTTTGAGGCGAAGCCCATCGGGTGGAAGCATGTTGAGGGTAATTCCCAAATGTAAGCCAATTCCCACATAAGGCGAATGCGAAGCTCAAACACGAGGCGCAAATCTGGCGCTCGAACTCATACCACTCACATACCATGCCCGCGCCAATAATTTATTGGCGAAACTTAAGTATCAAGGCGAAGCCAACATTCCGTGGCGAAGCCAAAATATTCTTTGCTAGCCAAGCGTCAAATTATCGTCGCAATGTCGATACAGTTCCCAAACAGATAAAGCTTGGCACTGCAACAACAATCTTAGCACAACATGAACACATGCAGGTGATTTGAAAAATATTAATATCGCTTCAAAAATTTCTGCCTGCGCGAGGATTTTGTACCTATTTCTTAAGACGCAGAATAATTAACAACCCTCATCAAGAAACCTGGACGAAAACGCGACGAATCGCACATTGTTTTCTTGACTTTTGAGCAATTTTTATCGAGAAAATAAGAAGAGGTGTGATGAATATCACACCAATTAAAACGTCACTTCTTTATTAATACACCTCT